>JAOTBA010000205.1:40036620-40072373 GCA_025629845.1 Erythroxylum squamatum
TCAACTGCTTTTCATTTTGTCTTCTTTATGTTTGTCATCAAAATCCTTCGATACGTAAAGTATATTTTGACTTAACAATCAGTTCCTTCCCTATTCTCTCTGCTTTGTCCTTTTCTCTTATAAGCTTTTATCCTTCTCTTATGGCTTCATTAGTGGCATCAAAGCCACATTTTTTCTCCTAGCAGTAGGCTTCATTTGTAGTAGCAAACATAAGTACTTTCTGTAGTAGTAAATGGCCTCAAAGAGATCTTTATGCAAGCAGCCATCCCACATTTTGATGGTCATTATGACTCTAATGGAGAATTTCTAACAGTCAAAAGAGAATTAACCAGTTGTAGAATAAGGAATTGAAGAGCCAATAGAATGGACAATCGTCAGAAATTCTGAGAAGATAACATTTGAAGCTAAAAAGCTGAAGGACCTGAAGGCAAACAATTGTCTTTTCCAAGCTACTGATTGTCTAATCATGGAGACCATTCTTTACAAAGAAACACCTAAAGGTATTGAGGATTCTATGACGAAAAAATATCAAGGTTCTGATAGAGAGAAGTGAGCACAGGTGTAAGCTTTAAGGAGGGATTTCGAGGTGCTAACAATAAACGACGGAGAATTTGTCACCAGCTATTATGCCATAATGATGGAGATATATAACAAGAGTGTCACCATGGTAAGAAGATGAAATTTTATGTTCCTTAATGCTGAAGTTTGAATATGTTATATGTTTAATCGGAGAATTGAAAGACATCGATCCTCTCTCCCTTTATAACTTGCAAAGCTCCTTTTTAGTCCATGAGCAGAAGATGAATAGAGTTTTAGCAACAAAAGAGCAAGCATTAAAGGCTTCTACCAATAATCATTCCACAAATTCTAAATGAAGGGGTAAAGGTCGAGGTTGAGGTTAAGGATGGACAGATTGGAGAAGTAAAGACTACACCAAAAATTCTGAGGATGATCAAAGCAAAGGCAGGGGATGAGATTCAAACAGATTGAAGGAATGTTATATGAATGTTATACTAAACTACCTAATGATAAGGAAGAAGATTCAAATTTTATTGAAAAGAAAGAAACAAAGACATTGTTGATGGCTTTCCATGATGGAAAGGAGTGAGATTATTTGGTATATCAACACAGGCTACAACAACCACATGTGTGGTAATAGGTCTTCTTTTTCTTTTCTAGATGAATATTTCACTTTTATTGTGAGTTTTGGTGATAGCTCTATCGTGAAAGTGATGGGAAAAGGTGACATTAAGAAAAAAAATCAAGAACGATTTTGTAGTAATGTGTTTTATGTTCCTAAATTGGAAACTAATCTTCTAAGTGTTGATCAGTTATAGGGAAAAAAAGTCATACTATTGCTATTAACAAGGATGCGTGTGAAATTTATGCTCCCGTTAGAGGTACAATTTCAATTGCTCTGATGAATTCAAACAAATTATTTTCTTTAAAGATTAAAAGCATTCAATCTTGCTTGGTGGCTAAAGTAAAAGACCCCTTATGGTTATGACATTACCATTATGGCCACTTAAGTTTTGATGAATTAAAGACCCTTCATTAGAAGAACATGGTAACTAGGCTTCCTTAAATTATTGCTACTTCTCAAGTATGTGAAGAACGTGATGTAGGCAAACAACCTTGCCTCTCAATTTCCAAATAGGAAGTTGTGGTGAGTGAAAAATGTTTAAAGCTGGTACATTTAGATATTTGTGATCCAATAAACTTATTTTTTAATGGAGGTAAACGCTACTTCATTACCTCCATTAATGATTTTTCTATGAAAACTTGGGTTTATTTTTTATAGAAAAATTCAAAAGATTTCTCTACATTTAAAAGCTTTAAAATGCATGCAGAAAATAAAGCAGGAATAAATATTCAAACCCTTTGAATAGATTGTGGTACCAAGTACTCCTCCAAAGAATTTAAAGCTTTTTATGCAAAATATGGCACCTGAAAAGAACTTATATCGACATATACACCGCAAAAAAAATGGAGTATCAGGGAGGAAGAGTAAGACTATTTTGAACATTGTGAGAAGTTAATTGGTAAAAAGAAAAGTTTCAAAGACATTTTGGCCGGGAGCAATAAATTGGATCATTCATGTTTTTAACAGAAGTCTAACTTTTTTTATTTAAAATATAACACCTGAAGAATTAGGAGTAGAAAACAACCAGCTATTAATCACTTTAGAATTTTTGGATGCATCACTTATACCCATGTACAAAGAAAAAAACTCAATGAAAAGGCTAAAAATGTGTCTTTCATAGTGCAATTGATGCATCTAAAGCATATAAATTATTTAATCCATTAACATAGAAGATTGCAACAAACAGGGATGTTACTTTTGATAAAGAAAGCACTTGGGACTAGACTAGGCAATAGCCTACCCAATTTTTTTTGATAATTCGGATGACCAATAGTAAAATTCAACGACTTGTGTGCTCAAAAATTTAGCTGCAACAACTGTTGAACCCTCTCTAAGAAGCTTTAGAGCCAATGAAGGAGAAGCTTGCTTCCATCAAGTTAGAAAAAAGACCTACTTGGATGGAAGATTATGAGGTGACCAGAATTGACGACCCAATCCCTCATTTTACTTTATTTTCATATTGTGATCTTACTAGTTTTGACAGTGTTATTAAAGAAGGGAAATGGAGAAAAGCGATGGATTATGAATTTGTTGCAATTGAAAGAAATGATACTTTGGAGCTAGTCAATCTTTCAAAGAGATACAAAACCATTAGAGTGAAGAAAACGGTGAAGGGACAATTATAAAGCATGCTACAAGCAAGAGCATGCTACTGACTGTACATAAATGTTTTCAAGCATTAGTGATTTAAAGTATGAATGGATGCATCTAAAAGTGAGAAACAAAGCTACACTCCATAAGTCATCCCAATTTATTAGGAGATGTTTCCTCTTTCAAAAAGTCAAAAGGCAAAAGCAGTCAATATATGTATTTAAAAATTAATGAATACTAATTCTATAGTTATAACGAAAAAAAGGTCTGCAAGTTTGTGGGTTTAGGATATGTGATGCCGAGCCCTAGCACCAAAATTTTAAAGAACGAGAAGATTACAAGCCCAGGGAACACATGGGCTCTATCTACCAAATTATATGGGAAATCAATTTCTAAATTAGAGAAAATGTAAAAATCTAACCACGAGAGGGAGTGATCCATAAACGGCCGACCGTAGCATCGTTCCTCTATAAAACCCCTCCAAAACCCTAAACACATAGTATTTCGTTAACACTCTCTGCCCATCCGTGATTTATCCATTCATCGATACACAAAATGGCGACTCGCTTTCTATCCAAAGCTCTGCTTCTCAAACCCACTGCTGCAACCACCACCGTGACGTCCCCCCTTTGCCGTTCCGTCTTATCTACCCGCTCATTCTCTCTCCTCCGCACCGCTCTCCGGCCGCTCTCGTCCGCCGCGCACTTCTATCCGGCCTCCATCTCATCTCGGTGCTTCTCCACCCGTACTTCGACTTCTTCGCTCAACGACCCCAGCCCCAATTGGTCCAATCGCCCCCCAAAAGAAACCATCTTGCTCGACGGCTGCGATTTCGAGCACTGGCTTGTTGTTATGGAGAAGCCTGAAGGTGATCCTACGAGAGATGAGATTATCGATAGCTATATCAAAACCCTAGCGATGGTGGTTGGCAGGTATTAAGAACAATAGTCAGACCGTTCATTTCTTTTTACCAAAATTTTATGTGAATCTTGTTGAAATTCCCGCTTGTTATTTGCATCTGTAGTGAGGAGGAAGCAAGAAAAAAGATATATTCAGTGTCAACCAGATGCTACTTCGCATTTGGAGCACTTGTGTCTGAGGAGCTCTCCTACAAGCTTAAAGGTACTAATGTTTCTAATGGGTTTTGTTTATTTCATACTATTATGTATTTGGTTTGATGGTTTTCTTTTTCTTTTTCAGAATTGCCTAAAGTTCGTTGGGTTCTTCCTGATTCATACTTGGACGTTAAGAACAAAGATTATGGAGGTGAGATTTTTAATTAAGTTAATGAAATGAAATATGAATGCTGTATGTGCTACGTGGACGTATTCTTTTTATGTCTTTTTTTTTTTGGACATATTGTGAAACACTTCTCCATTATCATGATTTGTAAGTTTTATTTGTGAGGATGCTTTTCAACTTTAGTGAGTTGTAAGTAGTCACCGGTTTCATCTAGTACAGTTGTTTACACTTTGATCTCAGCTAAGTTTCAACGAAGTTCTAGATTTGGATAAGGTTGAATAAGGTTAGATTGATGGACGTTGAAATTCTTAAAAAATTGTCTTGATTTACAATTGTGTACACAACCATGGGTATATTGGAGGCAATCCATTCTCAAAAGATTCGGTGTAACTTAGTAATGATGGGAGATATTGATGGTTGTTTCCAAACCTTGCAATTTTGCTTTGAATGTGCCAATAATTGATTTGTTCTCATGGCTGAATCTTCAACGTAAGGTGATAATTCATGTGAGGTACAATTCTGAGATGTAGTGATATGATTTAGAAGCTTCTCTTTAAATACCCGCTTTCATTTTCCTTCAATTTCTCACAGAGATAGCCCTAATGTCTTCTCCATTTGTCATATTATTGAGATTCTGTCTCTACATTATTCAAGTTTTCTGTAATTTCTTTATCAGCTCTGTTATAGACAATTGTATGCTCTTCTCTCTGTTTTTCTCAGGGGAACCATTTATTGATGGAAAAGCTGTTCCATATGATCCGAAGTATCATGAGGAATGGATAAGAAACAATGCCAAGGCAAATGAGAGAAATAGGCGCAATGATAGACCGCGTAACTTTGATAGGTCAAGAAATTTTGAAAGGAGAAGGGAAAACATGCAGAATCGGGATTTTCAAAGCAGAGAGCCTCCTATGTCTAATCAGGGTATGCCACACTCTGCGGCCACAGTGGGTGGAATGCCACAGAACAGTATGGGAGGACCAGGTGGTCCTCCACCACCACCTCCTGGCAGCTATCCTAGTGGAATGACCCATAACAACATGCCTAATCAGGGTATGCAACACCCTCCTCCCAATATGGGTGGAATGCCACAAAACAACATGGGAGGACCAGGCGGACCACCTTTACCGCCCCCCGGCAACTATCCACCTCCACCACCCCCCGGCAACTATCGACCTTCACCACCCCCTGGCAGCTATCCACCTCCACCACCCCCTGGCAACTATCCTGGTGGAATGACCCATAACAATATGGGTGGGCCGGCAGGGCCACAACAACCTCCTAACAGTTACATGGGTGGAATGCCAAACAAGAACTTTGGAGGGATGCCGCCAAACAATGTGGGAGGGATGCCACCTCCCAACAATATGGGAGGAATGCCCCCAAATGCAGGATGGTCTAACAACACGGGTGGGAATTATCAGGGAATGCCATACCAAGGTCCACCATCATATCAAGGTAGCTATAACCCCGGTAGGGATGGAAACGGTACCGGTGGCAACCAGTAAAATCATGTTTTAGTTGAGGATGTAGATATGGAAGGAAAAGAATGTAACGGTTACTAATTTGATATCTTTGTTTGGATGTTTACAAGCAATTTGTTTGTGGATGGACTTCTATCTAAAGAGTGAACCTGCTATGCTTGTATTGCATAATTTTGAGTAGCTGGTAGCTAGAATTATGATCCATTCGGTTCTTAATATTTCTTCCCTTGTTCTAACATTTCGTTAAATTTACTTTATGAAGTTGGGAAAGGATGGTGAGATTTAAAGTTCACCTATTTCAAAATTAGGTCCAAAGATATCATTTTGTGACTGAAAAAGTCTTTGTTTACAAGAATTTTAAGTTTAAAGAAAAAATATTACAAAAAATAGTAAATTCTGGCAACTGTTACAAAAAAGAAATTGAAAGTGTAACATCATACTTAAAAGTTAACATACCATTTTAAAGACTATTAATTTAAAACGTTTGTTAATGTTAATAATTACAACTTATTGTTCTCAAACTATTAAGTAAAGTGCCTAATTGCCATGTGATTTATTGGTCTAAAGACAATTGCTTTCCCAGAAATTTCTAATTAAGGTCAAAGAATGGCAAAAGCAATTGCCTTCTATTACATATTTTTGTTTATAAATTTCACTTGTATCGTAAAATATCTTCAACAATTATTGTCCATTTTGTAGCATACTAGCATTTTGCCAAGTAAGCGCGTCTTCATGGTTATGATTCTTACAACTTCTATGCTTTTGTTTCTGTACTTAGTATGGTAATGCAGAAAGGACGACAATCATAGAGATGTCAATAAGGCATGGCAAGGCCGGCCGCGGTTGACTAGGTCACAGGTGCACCAATGGTGCAGCACCATGCGTTGAGAATGGACGACCTGATTGGGTCATGAGTCGAGGTCAGGTCAAACATGAGCAGGCCGTGATTCGATCGTTATTTCAAAAATCATGTTGATTTTGGCATTTTTCTTTCAAAAAAGTATGGTCAGGTCACGGGCTGGCCTATCTTACCCCGTTGAGCCACAGGCCGAGTCGGCCACTAGACAATCCTGCAACCAACTAATGCATTTTTAAAAATTTGTTAAATCGTGGTTTAAAAGATTCAGTTGGTATTAGATCATCATAAAATCGGTTAAAGATTAAATAAAATTAAAGAACTTAAAATATAATTAAAAGAGATTTTCTTATATATTAAAAAATTTAAAGTTTAATTAAAATTAGTTTATAAAAACTTTTTAATTTACAAAAATTAACCAATAAATTGATCGATTCTTAACAATAAGAAATATTAAAATAAATCGAACCGAAAAGTTGGAATGTTCAAGTATTTTGCGATTGAACAAGTCGAATGTAATCATTAGTTTCTATTGTTAAAATGAAAATTACTTAAAAATAATTACCTTTCCTATTAGATTAGATTATACTAATGCTGGACTTTCTCATGACAACATATATTAAATTACATGTATTTTACCAGATTTCCTCTTCATTTAATAAAATTATGAAGTCTTTGGTTGTTAACTACATGATACATGCTATACATCTTTTTTTTAATGTTAATTTGAATTTTAAAATTTAAAATTTTGTAATTTTTGAGTTTGTATTATTGATTAAAAAACTTAATTAGTTCAACCGATTCATTTATAAAAAGTTTGAATTGTCCAATTTTTTTGTTCAGTTTTTAAGTTTTCATTTTGATTTACTTCAATAACTCTTGTTGTTAAAAATTGATCAGTTATTAATTAATTGGACAATTTTTATAAATTAATAAGTTGTTATAAACTAAAATAAATCAACTAATTTTTATTTAACAATATTTTTTAATTAAACTTTAAATTCTTCGATTTCTTTTAATTATGTTTTAAATTCTTTAATTTTATTTAATCTTTAGTAGGTTTTATGACAGTTTAATAACCTTTTAAACCTTAAACCTCTTATCTTACCGGTTTAATTTTTAGCCCAAGTTTTAAAACATTTATTCGGATCAATCAGAAGTTCCAGCTGCACTACAAGTATTGAGAAAAAAGATTAGTAACTTAGTTCCCTTAGTAATCAATATAATTAAATCACATAAATGTTTTACATTAATATTTGAATTTATATAGTATTAACTATTAGTAGTAAAACAATTTAATATCACTGTTACTAAGAGTTAAAAAGTCCATATTTAAGGTTATAACTTATACCTAACAAAAAAGTTAATTTCAGAATTTCTAGCAATAAATTCTTAGGCTATAAAAGAGAAACGCTTATGTGAGGTAGCACTACGCATATTCTTTAGCATGGCACATACTAAACTTGTTTCCTTTGTTCTCATAATCACCCTCCTGTTATACGTAGGTTCGTCAATCGTCTTTGTTTTCAAGATATAGTATCAGTCGTTAGATATATACGTCTGGATTTCGAAGACTTACTGTTCTCTTTGGATTTTTTGGTATTCAGATTATGGTTATGCAGACGATCGATGCTGCAGTGAACATTGGGAGCTTGGACGGTGCATACCAGGAGTGGATGACGATCCTGAGAAGAATGCAAAACGCTGGAAATTTTGCACTGAGGCATGTACGAAAGGAGGATTTTGCAAGGAAACTAGCAACAATAAACACCATTGTCACTGCTACTGCTGATATCTTTAAACAACACTGCTATTGCTATTAATAACGAGTTATGTATTGATTGTTGTCAATGGCCACTTTGAATAAAACATGATCCTGCCATATTCATCCTTTACTTTTAAGTTAAAGTCTTGACAGAGGAACAGTTGAATAATGCATGAGAAGTTTCAGATATATGTATCCACACTATGCAAGCCAAACATTTTGATAGATAATCACACGTTAGAAATGCAAGATCAGAAGGCTAAAAGTAAAGAACAAAAGAATAAAGTCTTCAGCATTATTAAGCTATCAGGCTTAGAACGGAGAAGTGAACACGAGAGATGATGCTTTTATTTTAAAGACCGTCACCGAATAATGAAGTCAGACAACATCCTCCAACGTACTTCACTCCTAAATGCACAAAGTGTTTAAGAACCAAAGAAGATTAGATAAAAGGAAAGGGTAATACTAATACGGTTTTGAGTAATAAGCAGCTAAACATCAATGATGTCAGGAGTTGCTATATAATACCAACAACTATATTAATCGCTACGTTTTACTTAATTAATTTTATATAATTATTTAGCGAGCTAGTTTTACTTATTTACGCTTTAACCTGCATCATTCTTATGTTGTTACATTTACATGTGGGTCTACCAAAAACTTCTTTATTATGTAAGAATAAGGCCGCATACTATCAGATCCCGTTTTATTGCGCTCTTTTGTTGTCACATCTGTATATGGGTCTACCACAAACAGCCTCTTTATTATATAAGAATAAGGCTGCATACTATTTGGCTTCTTCAAATCCTGCTTTATTGCGAGACTTCGGACTAGATGTGATGAACTATATTAATCACTGCTCATCAGTTGTAACTAATTTGGGAAATAATAGATTTTTTATCTATGTTTTCTCTCTTTCTCTACTTCGCAGCTAATCCAAAGTTTGGGCCAATAGCCTTTGTTCCTCTTGATCTATGTGATCATTGTTTAGTCGGAAAGTAGCGTACAGTCTCTTACAGTCGGAAAACTAGAGCTGATATACTCAGATATTTGTAGTCAGTCCCATTGAAGAGGTGTCGTCGAGAGGAAACACACCTATGGGAGGACATTTAGGTTATTTGGAGACAATCAAATACATACAAATTCTGGAAGAGAATGTAAGCAGATATCAGGACTTTAATCGTAAGTGTGACATTTCCCAGCAGAAAAAGTGAGCCAGTTGCCAGTTCTGAAATCTTACAAATACCTATTCTACACAAAGTTTGGATGTATATCATTTCTTAATTTGTAGAGGGTCTTTCTAAATCGAAAAAGGAGGGCCTCAATTCTATAAAATGGAAATCAAGAGTTGAATTTCACATGTTTAGCATTCTACTGCCAAAATTAAAAATAGTAATTTTCGTCACCATACAAGTTTCTCTGCTTTACGAAAAACTTAAGTGCCCAGTGACTCGTCATTATACACAGCTATGACTTTCTTATCATAAAGGAGCTAACTTTTTCTAGTTTTATAACTAAACTATTTACTTAGTATTGTGTACAAGTTGTATGGAAACTGACATGATCGAATTTTTGTAAGTAACTTATGAAAAGAGCTGATTAAGGTTCAAGGAGTGTTATTAATAATGTCAAAAGCCTAGCATCTTCAAATAAATTTTTAAGACTAGGTTTTTAATGAAATTATAGAAAGGTATATACTTTGCATGACGAGCGATTTCTTAACCTATTGAAATTGTTTGTTGTCTGTTTTGTAATGGTAGTATTGTTAAGTGACCGCTTCATCACAGTAGCTTAAGCTGTTGTGAGGCGTCAACTTAATTGGTTTTATATATTCACTAACATATCCCCTCAAGTGAAAGCTCTTTGGACTTGAAACTTACACAGGCTCACTTTACCTTGTGCTGAATAATAGGTGGGTAGTAGAATTTGAACTCACGACCACTTGATCACAAAGGCTCTGATACCATATTAAATGACCATTTTATCACAATAGCTTAAGCTGTTGTATAAGGTCAACTTAATTGATTTTATATATTCACTAACAAATATAATAGCATATTTCATTCGGTTATTTAATATGATATTCCTAGACATCCCATTTCAAAACATTAGTATAAAAACACAAATGAAGTTTACCACAAGAAGCAGATGGCAATTAATTGTAAGGCAGGAGATCGTAAGGATAGATTAAAATCTTCATTTCATAATGACTCGTGGCAAAAGAACTAAAAAAATGCAAACTTCTACAAATTTGCTTCATATGCTACCATCTATAACCATGAACTTACATGGGATGAGCCTGCAAAGTTAATTTCATCGATCCAATTAGGATCTTTCGGAAACAATAGTAAGATTTAGCAATGCCAAGCAAGTGATGTTGGAGCAGTCACCTAGCCCTCCATATTTTTCATGTTTGGTGTTGATGCATTTAAAGAACCTGAATACTTCAGGGATTTGTAAGTGAGCGACCTGCAGAAGGAGCAGCAAGCACCCCATCCATTGACTCCATTTTCTTGCTTTTGGCAGACTGGATTTGCTCTGCAAGGGAAACTTCCCTCGAAACATTTTCTCTCTTAATGAACTCAGCATCCAGTTTTTCCCAGGTAGGGTTTGGGGAAATCAATGCATCTCCTTGACTAATCCACTGACCTTTGATGGCCTTCTTTTTCCGTAGCTGACATAAGGACAGCATATCCCACAACAAAGCAACATCAGACACCCCAAAAGGACTAGTTGAAATTTAAGCAATTGGTTATGGCTATAAAGATTCATCATGAATATCGTGGATACATGTCAAGATACAAGAATAAAAAGATTGTTGGAGCACACGTTACTGCATTAAAAGAAAATACAATGGTGTGATAATATTACTTCTGGTTGGCAGAGCTCCAACTTAAAAACCAGGTAAAGGCTCTATTACTGCTTAGGAATGAAGATCACAAAACTCTTCAATTTATTTCTCACTCTGATAGATGCATAAACCTCATATCTCATTTTCAGAAATTGGCTTGCAGGTTTCATCACTTCTAACATAACAGGCGCTGTACAATAAGTTTGATCAAACATATTATCCCTTTTTGATATTATTGGCTACTAATGACACTCTGTAGCCAACCTCAACTTACTTATTGATTGCCAAAATGCTTGAAAATAAGTATTTCTTAGACGAAGTTACCTTTGTCAATCTTCGCTTGAGAGTCATAGTTTTAGAAATTGAAGACCATTCTTTCCTTCGATTTGATTTTCCGAGTCTTTTCCTCTTTGCTTCTTCCCTTGCTTTTGCTTTCCATTCCTGTTCTATTTTCTTTTGGGCAAATCTCACCATCTTTGTTGCTTTTGCCCGTGCTCTTCCCATCTTCGCTTGTTCCTTTGCATTTGCCTTGTCCATGTCACGTTGGAGTTTCTGGACTGTTAATTCTTCCTTTAATTTCTCATAGCTATCCCAATCTAGCTCCTCTTGGTCATTAGCTCCTGTCTTAGCTGCTTTCGCTATGCCATATGCCCATGAGACGAAGAACTTCTGTCCTAGCCTTTTCCATTTCAGACGAGTACCCCACAGCTTTTTAAGTGAAGTGCTAATTTTGGCCTTGGTCTCATCACTGAAAGAAAAAAGAAGTTTTATATATATGTGGGTGTGTGGAATGCAAGGGCTAAAAAAGGAAACAAAACTGTAGATCATACAGTGGACTCTATTGGCCAGAGGATAAGACGAATTTTAACTATATCACTTCTGTATTCCATAACATTACAATTTTTGGCCCCGGGTGAGTTAATTACTTATATCCTAACTTCGGGACTCATTTGAGGCTCCATCTAAAAACAGCATGCAAGTAATCGTTGTACGTCTCCAAAATGGTATAAAAATATTTGAAGGTTTTGAGGATCCATCAAAGAGCAGCTTGCAAATGAGTCTTGTTCATATATCTCCAGAATGGTAAAAGTTTCAAATTCAAACTAGTCATTGACATTTTATTTTTAACAATTGAATCAGAGATGGGATTAAGATTTTCATTTAGTTACATTTCAATAGACAGTTTATCTAATCAAACTTATTTTTCCTTTCTAGTGACAGCAAAGTGAAAGTTATAATGGAGAAAAAATTTAATCATTTCTTTTGAGGAAAATGACCCCATTAAGCCTCAAAAGACTCCATACAAATAAATTAAAAAGGAAGGATACAATGGCTACATGCCTTTTAGAAGGGAACTCATCAAGCCAGGTGGCCAATTTGGTAGTCATGGTATGCCATCTAAAACTTTGAAAACAATTTTAGTCTTAATAAAAGTAAATTGCAGTTGGAATATCAATTTCCCCAATCTTCAGGTAGTCTAACTCGTGACTCCTAAATGTGCCACTTGTTTGATGAGTCCTCTTTCAGCAGGTTTGTTACTGACTTTGTTAGAAACACTTGGAATAGTCTGTTCCATTTTAACTAGTTTTTGAACAAGATAATTAAAATAAAAAGAATTAGGACTAGTACATAAAATTGTTGATTTGAAAATATAGTGATTTGTTTCCCATTTCCTAATGTTTCTTTTGGTTTGTCATAAAACAGTTTGGGCAACACAATATTGTTAACCTTTTCCTTTTCTGAACCCCATCCAACCTAAGTGAGGATCGAAACCAAAACCTTGGTCCTGGGAGGGAATGCCAACCACTAGGCTACTCACTCAATCTCTCCTATTTACTGAAATACTAATCCTGTATCATAATCAAGAATTATATCAGTAGAGCATTATGTTAGAAGCCAGCAATATGGAAACTCTTAGAATAAGTACTCACAAGATTTCAGTACCTTTGGTAAAGTTACCAACTTTCAGTTTTAGTTAATCAATAGGGGATCCAGCATGATGGACAGCTGTTTTTCTAAATTTCTTATCCATTCTAATACTCTCCAAGTATCATGTTAAGTCTGTGGATGTAGATAAACTCATGTTTAAAATATTTCTTGAGCAGTACAATAAAGATCTTAAACACAGAAAAAAAAAAGGGTTCACCTGTGAGCCAGGGGATGTTCTGACATCTTCTTTCTGACCTGAAAGTCGTCGAATATAACAAATCAAAAAGCATCTTAAATAGGAAAATGAAGACATGTAACCAGAAATGATAATCATTACTTCAACATGTGACATGAAGTACATGAGGAGTTGTTAAAATAAGTCCTAAAAGTTCAAAGGTTTTCACTTTTCAAGTTTTATCAAAAGATCTAACTCATATCAGAAATTCTTGGACGTATACAACCTTTTCAGGTAAAATAAAGGATATTGCAATAGTAGAGAAGACAATGATTTAAAATATACTTGACAAGTTGCACTATAAGTAATTGAAATTGAAATTTGTTCTCTGAATTTTTCTCAAAAGGTACTTTAAAAATTACAATAGGCATTCATCTTAAATCAAAGGTTAAAAAGAAAGTACCTGGCTCACTTTGATAGGAAAATTTCACTTTGATGTGAAAATAAAACAATAAGTTTATTGTCTCCATTAAAATTGGCCTTGATTTTTTACTTTATCATATTTTATTTTAATTGTTTATACATATTCAAGGAGTTCATAAATGAAAAGTCAAGGGAATGAACAAATTAAAGTCCCATTAAACTCTATCCTGAAAGCTGCAAGAAGCAGTAATGGCAATAGATGTCTACATCTAGGAAATTTTTGTTTTTGGAAAGAAAAATTGGTACATCAGGTAACACAAATGTCCTTTCACAGTAGTGAAGAAAACCAGCACTAATTAATTCTTACATGACTTCACCTGGGGGTCTCTTAAGGCCTCTATTGTTCTCTTCTTAATTAGTACACGAGTCTCTACAGCAAGTTGAAAACAATTTCAATTGAAAATCAAGCAGAGAGGTATTTAAAAGGAAAACTGGAAGTGGATAGAGAGCTCAGTGAATTAGTTGTCTGCTTTGATCAGACTTACCTGCAGGATGTTGTTTGCCTTTGTTCCAAGGAATCTTCCCTTTATTGCCATGCTTTCTCTTTCTTCTTTTTCTATCATTATCAACACTCAGAATATCAGAACAGTCATAACCATCCAGCTGAACCTCACCGCTGTAATCCTGCTTCTCAATGGGATGTATACCAAGTTTTGACTGGAAATGCTTGCCAGGACCTGATGTCTCTACTTCATCAACACTGATTAGTGATGCTTTAATGTGTACATTTCTTGGGTTGGAACTAAGAACAGCATATGAGGGGCATTTATTCTCCATTGGTCTGTGATAACTCCATAGTACTATGTTTGGTTGAAATTTTGTGTACTTCACCATTTTCTCTAGTGATCCCCAAGAGATACTGTTGTGTATATTGCTGCAAGGAATTTGTAGAACATGCAATTTCCTTCAGAGGGTGAAAAGATAGCAGATAGTTAACGTATGATGGAACTATGCAGACTGCTGAAGCATGTTCCTATCAGAAACACCAAATATTTCTGTAAAATGCAGAGATGGAAAAGAAATTCAACGTCTTATGTTAAAGAACTCAACAAATGTGAAAATTATTTAAATGGCATTATAGAAGAGCTGATCTTTGGAAAGGATTAAACAGAAACCCATCCCCTCTATGCAGTTGATAATAATCAAATATCGGTCAGCAACAGATTCCTTCTCCCAAAGCATGTTGGAAAAGTTCATTACTCATGTAAATCACGAACTGGAATGGATAATCTGTTTCATGGACACTGTTAAAATGTACATGTGAACCCATTCCCCAAGACCAACCTAATAATGCAAACAAGTATGGGTCTCTGGCGTCTGGTGATGTTATAAGCAAAGGAGTTTCAAGTTCTTCTGCAGCAAATGGGCAGCCATCAAGACCTCAAGAATCGATTCAATAGTACTCGGAGCTATTCAAGCACTAGGACCCAGAATACAGAACGAAACCAAAGAACATTACACACCGAATTGACACACCCTTCTCAATCTATCAAGAAAACATAGTGATGATATCATTGAAATAATAAGGCAATGTTCTTTCGTCTCTTGTACAACATTGTGTGGCTGCTAAGAAAGCCATGCAGTTTCATTAGAGCTACAATTCCTAATATAAATAAAAAATCCAATTGATGAGGGAAACTCCATAATGAAACTATGCTCATAATACCCACCACTAGGAAGATGGAATTAAATCGTTACTTATAAAAAAAGTTGAAATAGTTTTGGGTCAGGTGTTGATATATACCAGCTTACTACCAGTGTAAAAACTTGAGTAACCATTTCATAAGGGAGACTAACATGAATTGAACATCTCTCTGGTTTCTATTTTCTCTTCTGTGTGCTCTCTCTCTCTCGTCTCCTTCTTTTGAATTTTCCTTTTCTCTGATTTTTTCTTCTTTTTTAATAAAATTCACGCCACATAAACATTTGAAGTAAAATGCCATATTTAAACCCATACACGTACCCAAGGTTCATCGGACCAGTAGAGAAATTGAAGTTTTATTCATTGCTTTTTCGGTTGTTTCTTGAGGAGTAAAAGAAAACAAAGAACCGCAGAAGAGCAACTACTAGTTGAGGCATTTCAAGTTCATTTCTTATTTGCTATCCAACTGAAAATTTTTGAAACCAGAACAGAAAAGGCAACCCAACTGCGGAAACAAGTCAAGTATGCAGGAAAGTTAAGAAAGTTAGGGACTTACAAAGGAAAAACCGGCATTTCAGATTACTAAAGTGTAGGCTACTCTACTCAGAAAGCAGGTGGCACTGAGAATTGTGCCTTGGGTTTACTAATTATCTCCTTCTGTTAAGTGTTTGCAGGAAGCAAGATTAGTCCTTTACCTCACTAGCAAAGAAGAGAAGAGGAGGGGGTGACGAATTTGAACCTAACATTGAGGATTAGCTTTTCGCAGTGGTTCAGCCTCTCCTTGTCCTCTCCTATGTTTTAGCTGCCTCGGCTTTCGTTTCCTTTTGACTACCCCTCACTATTGACTCTTCCCCGAGCTTCGCTTTTTGGCATCTCTAGTTTTAGTGTGTAATTTTGGATGTAGAAAAATTAAGACTTATTTCTTGATAGTAGCTACTCCTCTGAGTTATTACAAAACATGGTAAAGGCTCAAATTCACAGGACTCATTTCAATATATTAACTTTCACAAATCCTAATAGCTCATAGACTGTTTTAGATGGGAGATTATAATTTGTGGCAAGGTCTCCACCTAACCTGTGACTCCTTTATGTTGTTGTGAAGTACATTAAGTACTCCATAGAAAATAACTTGTAATGCTAAAGGTTAGAAGTTTTAATTGTCATATTAAAATTTTTGGAGAAAGAAAAGACCTTTAAGAAATTACTTATAAATTGAGTTAAAATTTATTATGACATGACCTACATCATATCCTTTACTAACTGATCAAGTTTATGAGGGAAACTAACAACCTTAGAGATTTATTAAACTTGTTATGTAGATAACTTCTTCACTATCTTCGGAGGATTTCATTAAAAAAAATTAAATATAGTAAGCCCCTCATAAACCCTTGTATAACTTCATGCTTTATAATGTTCATGAAAAATACTAAAAGGTGAAACCTTTTCCGTAGGCTATCCCAAACTTACCGGCTAGTATCGACGACGATCAGGCTTTTGGTTTCTGGTCAGCTATCTCTGTCTCTCGTCTTTTTGCTTGTTCATCTCACTTGGGTATCGGTTATTTGTGCAGTTGGGTGGAGTTCACTGAAGCTTTTTTGCCCGTTCTATTGATCATGGGCACCTTACTGATCACGGGAACTTTATAAAAGCTTGTGTCTTTTCATTAGTTGTTGAATTTGCAGTTTGTTATGTGGTTGATTTTATCAGCGCTTGTTGGTATCTGTGCTTGTTTTTGTTGGTCGGGTTGTTTGCTGACGTTCATACGCGCGTCTTCATGAAGAATAGGGCCCCCAAGTGCATGATATTGAAATTTATATATTTACTTATCACCACATCCTGTCAATTCGATGTAGTGCTTTTGGATATCATCGGGGGAACTTTTCGTGATGAAGATACTGTTCTTTGAAAAACTACTATATGTGAACGCTTGCGTGAAACTGATATGCATGTATAAATTAATTTTGATACATGAATGTTTGCATTAGTACAAAGGCCACTCCGATGAAATTAAGCAGAACTTAGTGGTGACCGCCAGTCGCTAGTGGCTTCAATTTGCCATGGCTTAACGGTCTCTTCCTCAATTACTGCTTCCTTTCATATATTAGTTCACATTGCTGAGGAAATAAGTTCAGCGCTTTTTTTTTTCTTTTGGCTTTTGAAAATGCCTAAAGTGCTGATCCTTTTGAGTTTTCAATGTCTTGTCAGACTATTCTCCGACTTGAGATACCATTTTCACCTTTCATGGTCTGTTTACCATATCTTGCAAGTCTTTAAAACTCGTCTTCATCTTTTGCTGCTTGAAGTTATTTTCTGGAGAAATGATCGGTAAGTTGTTCCTTGAGCAGGTGTTTGGAGCTTTGATTTAAGGAACAAGTAAAATGGATTTAAAGTCGAAAGGTATAGCCTGGGTTGGGAATATTTGCCAGAAGTTTGAAACCATGTGCAGTGAAGTGGATAACATCCTAAACCAGGTATTTTCATTGTTTCTATTCTAGTTTTTCTTCAGTTTGTACCAATATGATGGTGTAAAAGTCATAGACCATCAATTAACGGTTGTACCTCCACTTACCTTTTTTATGCATCAGAAATTGCTGTGCCTCCACTTCGATCAAGCTACCTCAGTTATGAACTTTTCTTATGCATTTACTGCTTCTTGATTTGCAGGATACAGTGAAATATGTTGAAAATCAAGTAAATACTGTTGGTGAGAACATGAAAAGATTCTATGCTGAAGTAGTTCAAGATATAAATCCTCTTTTGCAGAATTCTTCAAAGAATGCAAATCATGTAGAGCCTTCTGATACAAATCCTGCCACTTGTACTTCTGTTCAAACAACAATTAAAATTCAGGGAGATGATGAGCACAGTAATAATCAAGAGAAATTCCCTGCAGCTGAAGAGCAACCACCTATTTTTAAAGATGCTGAAGTTGTTGAAGATATTAAGCCTCTCTTACAGAATGCTATAGAAAGCGCAACTCTTGTAGTGCCTTCCAATGCAAATCCTGCCCCTAATTCTTCTACTCAATCAATAAGTAGAATTCAGAGAGATGATGAAAATATTATTCTTGAAGAGAAATCCCCCATTGTTGCAGAGCGATCACCTGTTTTTGAGGATGGTGAAGTTGTTCAAGTTATAAATCCTCTTTTACAGAATGCTACAAAAGTTGCAATTCAAGTAGTGCCTTCCAAGACAGATTGTGCCACTAATACTTCTTCGGAGTCAACAATTAGAATTCAGAGAGATGATGACCATGTTATTGATCAAGAGAAATTCCTTACTGCTGAAGAGCAATCACCAGCTTTTGAAGAGAGATCATCCATAGAGCTCATGTATTCTGTGCCTCCCAGGAAGATTCATGCATCTAGTGAGCTTCACTCTTCAGATCAATTGGGTGCTCAAACTTTTGAGGAAGCGCTTGGAGGTACAAAGTCTGATGTAGCGTTAGGAGACGCAAAAGATGTTTTAAAAGACGAGAACTCTGATGTGAACTTTGAAGAAAATGAAGTGGAGGAGACCTCTACAAGACAGAGGCTTGAATTGTTTTCATCTGACATGAAAGAATCTTTGGAAGAGTCATTATTGAATGAATTTATCGATGATGATTGCAATGTTCCATGTGGACTTCTTGCTGAGGTTTCACATGTGACTTCACTTCATGGAGAGAACTTTCAGTATCCTCAAAGGGAAAAAGTAGCTTGTGGTGGATTTTCAGTTGGCTCTGACTGTCTTTATAAAGATAGAAGTGCTATTTCTTTGTCAAGTGATTTCCCATGGCCAACATGTGATGAGAAATTAGTGCAGGACCTTGCGTGCTCCAACAGTTCCTTAAAATCAGGTCACTGTAGTGAGTTAGAGAATTCATTCTACAGTACCCCTACCATCATAAGTTCTTGTAATGATCCTTCTAGCGGGGCCAGTCATGGTTCTTGTAGTTCTGGTTTTCTCTTAACTTCCACTTCTGGAACATATGTATGCTGTAATAATGAGATGGAAGATATGGGAACTACCACGTTCAACAGCATTATTTCCTTGGAATCTATGAGTAAGTATTTCGCTATTTCTTATTTATATGCAATATTTAGTTACTTCTACAACTGTTTGTCCTTTCAATTAATTTTTGATAGAGTAACAATGTCTGTGGAAATGTTGTAATATGCCTTTGGGGTGATAATTTCGAGCTATTATTTGATGCTTGGCCTTTCTTTGGAAAGGGTTGAGGGGTTACTTGCCTTTGGCTGACAATTTTCTAAGTATGGGATTCTATTCTACTGATTCTTTCTTTCCAGTTATTTTGCGTGTATTCGAGAGGATTTCTTGCAGTCTTTATTGTCTGCTTTATCCAGTAATATTTATTTAGAAAGTTGTATGTCATCTTAGGCATATGAAGTGATTTCTAAATATTCTTGGAAGATGGTCATATGGTCTAATGTTAAGTTGCTGTTCTTTCTATTGATAAAAACTGAGTTTTCCTGGGTGATGTAATTATAAAAAAACAAAAGTGAATAGCATATATATCTATCTATTTTGTTTATGCATGTATGTTAGATATTATTGTTAACCAGTGGATAAGCATCAGTTTAGGCATCATGTGAAAAAGTATTTATCAGTTTGTTTGACTTTATCTGGCAAGTATTCATTGTAGTTAGTTGTCACTCAAGGCAAGGCCTTTGTGTGACCTACCTTGAACTCTATGCAATTTGACATGATAAAATGATTATTCACGAATCCACTATTTCCTTGCAATAATGCAGTACAATGTGATGTGAAAGAGGATATCTCAGTACTTTTAGGTTTGCAAGGCACGTTGGGTCTGGATATTGTTTCTTCCGAAAAAAGAGAACAGAAATGGTCAATCTATTGTTACTTCAAGCTAACTGTAAATGCGTGTGACAATATGTTGTAGCCCCCCTGTCCAGTACAATCTTCATCCATTCGTTGGACTTTGGTTTCCTGCAAATGATAAGTATTCTAGTCGCGATGGTTTGTGATTCCTAGATCACACCCTTCTGCCAAAATACGCCGTTAGGAACGGACATCTTCATCCTGTAAGATGTCAAGAAGTCTAAGTTGTTCCCTTATGACCTTGCTATTTATTTACTTGTTTGCTGCTATGTGCGTTCCTCTTCGTTGGATATTAAATATACTTTTATCTAATAAGACCATTATTTGATTGTCTTCTTATTCAACTTTTGCTATTAATGTTATTTCTATATGTTGTCATAAAATCATGTACAGGAAGTTCCAGTAGCTGTGGTTATATCAGTGATGATATGGAAGAAATGGATACAGTTGATTTGACTGATAAGGTGAAACCGGAGGAGAGATGTGTCTCTGTGGACATTAGAAAACATCACGGAGTCTTTTCTAGACCTCGGACTTTCAGATCATACAAGGTTCACTCTTGCTCCGCCCTTTTCATGGTTATATATGTGTTTGGCCCCATTGATGGAGCATTTATGGATTTGCTACATCTTCATCTTTCAGACATCTCATTGTTTTTCTAAGTCAGGATGCTTGAATAGAATTCTCGGGAGTATATTCCATGCAATATTTATTTGAAAATCAAAGGAAAACAATGCACAGTTAAAATTTGTGTTGATGCCTTCAACTTTTGGAATTCGTAAAACTAAACTACAACAGCATCACATATAGAAAACTAACAACCCTACTTTGTTTTTTGCTTTGAAGAAAATGATCAAGGATGCTTTTACGCACAAGAAAAGATTAATCAAGGAGTATGAGCAGCTAGCTATTTTGTACGGAGACCCTGATTCAGTTTGTGGCCAGGATACAATGCAGAGACACTTGTGTCCAAGTGGCCCTTTAGCCTCGGAACTGAATTTACAGAATCGTGAGAAGCATGACTCTGACTGGGAACTCTTGTAAACGATTCAAGAGGCTGAAGGAAACAACTGGCGATGAGGATGAGGCTGGTTAAACGGTTGGACTTGGACAAACTGTTGCTCCTGGTAAATAAAGCTGAAGATGGTGCCCCTCTTATGAATAATAACCAACCCTTTTCCCTGCTGTGAATAGAATAATGAGTTGGATGTTGGTGTCACAGAGATTTTATTTAGAGGACTCCCTGCAATTTATTTGGGAAACTTGGAAGTGATTTCTAGTAGTTTAACAAATTAAAGAGTTTCGATGCTCTAGTATTTTTTATTGTCATATTTGCATGTGAATCTACCGGAAACAGCATTTCTATTATGTAAGAGTTAGGCTGCGTATTATCAGATCTCCTCAAATCTCGCTTTGTTGCAGAACTTTGGACTGAGTGTGATGACGATGATGATGATGATGCTCCATGGCCTTTCTAGGATGGTTCTAGTTAAACACCATCCCTTTGCGGAATGATATAGTATATGTTGTGTTCTACAAAGCAATGGCTACGAGGAATCTAACATGGAAGGAAGAGGGAATCCTCAATTCTAACAATGCAATTAGTCAAAAGATCCTAAGGTATTCCTTAACAACGTGCAATATATGGATAATTTCAAACGCAAGTTATTCTCCAGCCTGACTTAATAAAAGGACAAACAATATAAAATATCTTTCAAGAGAACAAGACAGGTTTTTCAAAAAACCTCTGACCTTGCCTTAAACCTTAGCCACTTCGCAAACAAACTGAAAAAACAGAACCGCTTACTGAGACGGACCATTCGACTGACAGTCCAAAGAGAATTTTGGGAAAATGATAATGAGCGAAGCTTACGGTTTCCATGCTCGTTGCCTTCGCTTTCTCGCCGCGAATCCCCTCCCATTTCCTTACCGCCACTGCCACCGTCGCCCATTCTCCGCCAACACCATCACCAACAGCCCGCCGTGTTCGGTTTCCTTAGCCAACAAGAAAGAGAAGGTTATCGTGATTTCTGGTCCCACTGGTTCTGGAAAGACCCGTCTTGCGTTAGAGCTCGCAAAGCGTCTCAACGGAGAAATTATTAGTGCGGACTCTGTCCAGGTCACTAACCTATCCCTTTTTCTTATTTTTCATCCGACTTTCATGTATTATGTTGGAGACAGTACGGATGCTTGTGGGTGTCTGTTTATATTCTGCTTTCAAACTGTTTTTTTGTTCCCCTTCTGGTAATGAATGATTTGACCAGGGAAAATTATTCGGAAAGGTGAAGCGATTTTGTCGGTGTAAATACATTTAAAACTGGGAAGTAAAGAAACGAAAAGCACATTGCAGTTCTCACCATTGCTGTTTTTATCTGAGGATAAAATTTAGCACCTTCACTGGTTAGCTCGGGGAATTTAGTTTTTGAAGAATTGCCTCGTGGTGTGCGTCAACTTCGTAGCATATGTAGATACTAAAGTGTTCCGGTGCTAAATCTGATATAAACGTTACGATGGATTGAAATCGTTGAATCTTTCATTCTCACTAATTTCTATTTGATGAATGGAGAAAGGGTTTAAGAACCATGGACTAAGTAAATTGAGTTTACTCGCCTTTTAGTGCAGGTGTATCGTGGTCTTGATGTTGGATCTGCAAAGCCTTCCTTAAGTGACAGAAAGGTATTTATTTTAGCGTTGTTGGCTTTTAGTACTTTGCTTTTACTGACATATCCCACTCTTTGATCAATAAATTAAGAGAAAGCATTCCAAGTAGTTAATAAGTTGCATGTTAGATAGGTTATAGGTATGCACATAACTTGGATTTTTTTTTTTTCTTTTTGAACAAAGACATTGTAGAAGTTGTTGAGAGAAGATCAGTTATGGTCAATGCAATGATTGATGCTCTGTTTCTGATCAACCTTTTTTTAGGCATGTTAATTGTATGGAGTCTGTTGCAATTCCCACAAGCATACATTACAAGTTGTGCTCAGTGAGAGAGAGAGAGAGAGAGAGAGAGAGAGAAGTGAGAGAGAGGGAGTGAGTTGCTATCACAACTTAAAGTAGTGCCTAGGATTTTGCATGGCCATGAAAATATTAAAGAAGAAAATGTGAACACATGAAGATCGCACCTGTTATTATCTCATTTTATGCAGGTTTCTTTTATGTCTATGGCAGAACCAATGGTTCAATTGGGTTAGCCAATAGTGCATAGTCTTCGCTTTCTCCACAGAGGTCCACCCTCACAATTGAACCTTGGTACATTAGGGGGAAATAAGCCTCCTCAATAACTATGGCCAACTTCTGGGACTTATTTTGGTGAACTCTTCTATGTTCTTTTTGTCTACAAATCATCATCAAACTAAAAGGGAAATGCTTAATTGTAAAGAATGAAGCTAGATATACAGAAACTTATACTAAAGTCTTGTTTCTAATTGAGTATGTGGAGATTATATAGTGCTATATTGACTACAAACTTTATATCATATTACTGCTACTCTATGTGTATGTGTCTGAATTCAGGCAGAATTTAGCAAAATTTTCGTAGGAAAAAGAAGTGTTATCCCTTTCATATCATACATAATCATTTATAAAGTCGTCTGAGCAACCTAACCATTATTCACTCTGGTGTGGCATTTATTTCCTATTAAATTTGTAAATTATGTTATTTTTCTACAAATGTTGTCAGTTATTTGAAGCAGCTGGTGTAGTTACGTTAACTTCATTTTGCAGGAAGTGCAACACCATCTGATTGACATTTTACACCCATCTGAAGGTATATTCTCTGAGGAAACATTTATCTTACAAGAGTGTTATATGACATCTAGTTTATGCTTATTTTCTTTTGCTACGTTTCTTTTTTCTTACCATTAAGATGTTTATCATGCACTGTCTTTTCAGATTACAGCGTTGGACAATTTTTTGAAGATGCAAGGCAAGTCACACAAAATATTCTCAGGAATAACCGTGTGCCTATTGTGGCTGGTGGGACTGGATTGTACTTACGATGGTAAGTTATCTTTACAGTTGACTCCGTGATGAGCCAGATATAGAACTAGTGTTTCCCTGTTTTCTACGACGTATCTCAAACTTTTCAATTTATGAAATCCCTCAGATGCGGCCAGGACAACATTTTGGCCTGATTAGCTAATTATTGAGTGCACTATTATAAAAAAAAAAGTGAAAAGAAAGAGTCAAGAATACATATCCCAATTATATGATTAATTGTCTTATGAGTTTTTAATGTGTAATTAATATCAACATTTTTTTTCATAAAATTTTGAGTTCATTATGAACATAGGTATATCCTTTTAATTACATACACTCATTTAATTCTACACATATATATATATATAAAGGATAAGCGTATGATTCATTTAAGCCATATTTCTCCAATCTCTCCCCTTATATTAACATGGAATCAAAGCCACTCCTACTTTCTGTTGGTTTCCTTATATAAATTTCTGCCCTGTGGGCCATTCAAAAACGTCTAATCTTGCAAATTTCACGCACCAGATGTTCATTCTTGGGTATGAGCGGTGTAACGTGTGTGAATATCCCATGTTGACTAGGAACAAGTGCCTAATAAGCCTCATAAGACTTGAGCAATCTTTCTCCTCTTAAGGTTCCTTTTGGGGTAAATTTAATCCTAGCTTTATCATGGTATCAATCCCACTCCTAGTTTAATATCTGCGCTCCCAGATATTTCTAGCCATGTGAGTTAGTGCAAATGTCTGGTCCAACAAACTTTTCACACCAAATATTCATTCTTAAGTGTGGGGGTATGCATTAATACTCCATATATACTAGGAATAAGAGCCTAATAGTCTTATAAGACTTAGTTTTATTATGGTCTCTTCTCAAGTGAGAAGATTTTTTAAAAAATTTTTGATTAAGAGAATTTGTTCCTAAATAAGAAGACCTTTTTAGTTATTGATTTGATTGTTTTCTTTCCAAGTGAGAAGTGTGTTGTTGATTCAGTGAATATTTTTCCTAGTGAGAAATGTCTCGTGTTGGTTTATTTTTTGTTTGTAACAAGCTTGAGCATTGATGTTCTAACTTGAGGAGGTGTATTAGAATATTTATAAGATTGATTATAATCACCCTTGATTTACCATAATCTAAACGGGTTGTTATCTAGTATTATTATGTAAATCAAGAGATTTTATTACTTAATGTACACATCATTCTTCCTTATATTTAATGCTTCATTATGAGGGTAAGTCTTGGGGCAACTGGTAAAGTTGCTCCTTTGTGACCAGGTCACTGGTTCAAGCCACGAAAATATCCTCTTTGTAAAAATACAAAGGGAAGGTTGCGTATATCTTGACCCTTTCCAGACCCTTGCAAAGCGGGGGCCCTCGTACTGACTTTGACTTTGACTTTATATAATGCTTCATTACTATGTGACATACACAATAGCAATAAGAAACATTTAGCCTTTTGGTTTTTGTGTTCGTAGATGTATACTTTTATGTCAAATCATGCAAACCTTGTGTTAGTCTTTCTCTCCTCAAATTTCTTTATATTTATATTCTAATATCGTATGAATTTTATTATGTATATGAATGATGTCACTTAAGTCAATGATGTGTTTCTCATTTGAGTTAGATGCATTCGAATGAGTTTAACATCCCTAGTTTTTTTGCTCGCGATTAAGTTCACAGCGATCTTATCTCTTCTACTGTGTTAACATGGTCAAAACTCAGGATAAGCAGTTGTTTAATATTCTACCAAGGACATGAGCTGTTGTTTAGTATCCTTGCCTCCTTGCTCTGCCACCTGCCTATAAGCCCATATGTCTATAGATCCTTGGGAGACCGATTCTTTTTAGCTTGAATGAGACCTTAGCTTGTCTCATGAGGGCAACTTCATAACCCACTATTTCAGATTCCACATATAATCAATTTACACTTCTTTCAAAGTCCTTCAGCTATGATACTGTTGGAGGTTGTGGCTCTAGTGGTTGGGCCTACAGTGATGTTACTCGTACTGTGGTAAAGGGAGTGACTGTCTCCTTCCATAATCAATTAGGTATATCGAGACATTTATTATGCAATTCATGATCGTCCTGCTTGGGCTGCCAACATTGCACATTGAGATTGATGGTCATTTCATTTGTGAAAAGTCAGTGAAACGAGAACTTGTGACTGATTTTGTTAGTTTAAGTTATCAACTAGCTAATTTGCTTACCAAGTCTTTTAAAGGCACTCAAGAGAATATATCTGTGACAAACTTGGTACATATGACGTCTATGCATTAATTAGAGGGGGAGTGTTATGAATGTTGGGATATTCTTGTAATTATATGCTTGTAACCCAATTAAGTCTACTAAGATATATATATATATATATATATATACATACACACACACACACACACATGGGCTAGGCATATGATTAGTGTAAAAGAGAAGAGGAAACAGAATGACTTATCGTTGATTAGCATTTAGCCATTTACTTTTAATAGTAGGCAGTAAAGATAATCTTATTATTTACTTTCTATATAGGATCCCTAACATAGTTGTTCTAAATCTCCAAAATTGCCCCTCAAGTTGGAGCACAATTACCTAAACTTGTTACAAATTGTCTTTACCCTAAATCCATAATTCTCTCAAAGTATGTAGCGTTGGAACATTCAGCATAAGACCTTTAGAAACTTCTAAAATACTATTCTTCACCTCTGGAAGAGTTTCATTTTGACACCACACTTGAAACATCATGCAACTTTTCACTCCCAGAAGAATTTTGGCGTGAACTTTCTTGATCCACCACTTGTGAAGTCAATTATAGGGAAGAGAACAACTGCAGTTGAGTTCTACAACATTCAAGAATGAATTTAAATCTCTAAATCGATAATGTCTCCCCATCAACTTAAAATAAAAATCTGCAGGTGTGAACTTAAATGAAATCTTAAATAGGATCAACAAAGAAGAAATCTTTGGGACAAAATGAAAAATATCAATAGTAGCATGCTCCATGAACAGTATCACGTAGCTACTGCTTACAATCCATGTCATAAAGTGGTTCTTCCTTTTTTAAAGTTTTTTTGGGGCTCACATTGAAAATAGAATGACTTATGCTATTGTTCACCACCACATCAACAGTTGTCATGTCACAAAGTAATCTTTCCTTTTGTTTTTTTAGGGTTTTTTTTGGGCTCATATTATGTAAAAAAGAAATAGAATGACTTATTATTGATTAGTGTTTAGTCTTCTATTTACTTCCTATATAGGATCCATAACGCAATTATACGAAATCTCTAACAATTAGCATAAGCTGTATTCGCCAATCTCTCCCTTTACATTAACAGAGTAGAAAGCCATGCTAATGCTATCATCTTGAGTAGCTTTTTCATATGTTGTAATTCTATAGTTATACAGGTTTTCCTAAGTTTATAAGCAATCAGCTTCTCTAGATCTTTCCTTTTCGTAAGAAGATTTATCATCAGAATTTGCTTCAAAGTTATCTCATCTCTGTTCGTATCAACTACCATCTCTTGAAACTTGTTTCCTTGTTGACATTATACACTTAAATCTAGTGATAGGAAATGGAATGATATCCAACATAGCATTTTTGGAACTTGGAGCACCTCTTGGCCATGTATATCGACTACTATTGGCTTTCGGGCTCATTTTTCTTTGCTCAGTATTGAAACAAGATTACGATGAGGCAGTTAGTAGAGAGATATCGGGTTGTAAATTACTGGAAACACCTTAAATGCTGTCAATATTCTGAAGTGAGGTGAAACTAATGTAGCAAATGCATATAAGTATGTTGCTTGGAATTTGCAGGTTCATATATGGGAAGCCAGATGTTCCAAAAGCATCACTGGAGATTGCTGCTGAAGTATACTCTGAGCTTTCAGAATTTCAGAAGAATCAAGATTGGGATGCAGCAGTGCAGTTAGTTGTAAAATCAGGCGATCCAAAGGCTGAACTATTGGCTGCCAATGATTGGTACCGTTTGCGGCGCAGCCTTGAGATAATCAAGGTTAACTGGTGATCTTTTAGCTATAATGATGTGATATTGAGAGTTATTTTCTCTTAACATCTGCTGAGACACTTGTGTACTGGAATACAACAACTGTTCTGTGTTAGGTTATTTTCCTTTTATAACTTGTTCTTTCTCATTCTCATTATTTGTGTATTGGTTATGGGATTTAGTTATTTGTCAAGAAAGGAGAATTATATGACAGCAGCATGAGTTGCATGAGCTATAATCATTTCATATATCTGTTTCTTTTGACATGACAGGCTAGTGGATCTCCACCTTCTGCTTTTCAAGTTCCATATGATTCTTTCAAAGAACCATTCAGCACAGATTCCAGATACAGGTGCTACAGTGTGAATACGTATCAAGATGCAAATGAGTCAGTCAAATCAAAGGATTTGGACTATGAGTTCCTTTGCTTTTTCCTCTCAAGCCGTAGAATAGATCTCTATAGATCAATTGATTTTCGGTGTGAGGAAATGCTATCAGGTGGATTACAACTTGTCCTCTGTGGTATATAGTTATATATCTCCTGGTGATATCAAATTCTCTCATTTTGGTTGATTGGGAGAACTATTACCTTTATCATTCATTAGATGAATATTTATCAATTGTTATTTTTTTTAGAACTCTATTTGTTCTAGAGATTTAGGGTATTTATGATTTAAATTTGTTGAAGATATATAAAATTTGTAATATAACGGACATGATTGGCTGTACATGTCCTGTAGCATTGTCTTTCAGGCTGGCAAGCTTGTTGTCAATAGTTTCTCTTGGTCATCTATGTTACTGTTTACTTTAACCGCCAGTCTTGCTTGCTGAACTTGTTATTTGAAAAGCTAATTTTATTAAAGGTAAAAAGAGATTCTTATACTAAGCTGCAGTGTTTCCTTCATCATTTTGGATTATTTAAGTATTAGAAACTATTTATTATCTCTGTGGATCCATCTTAATCATATCTCCTATAGCTTTTTCCTTTTCCTTTTCATTTTACCGTGTTCCCCATAAGCTAGTGGAAATATAGGTTAGAATAGTGCAAAATGATAATTTTCTGGTCTTAATTTGATAAGTTTCTTGAATAAGGCATCAATCTTGAGTTACAATTTTGGTGCATGTGGTTTCATTATTCAACTCTGAATTATACTTTTTTTTTTAAACTTTGTTTTGTTTGTAGGAAGTGATGGGATTTTGTCCGAGGCAAAGTGCCTTCTTGACTCCGGTCTCCTTCCAAATTCCAATTCTGCAACCCGAGCAATTGGTTATAGACAAGTACGTAAC
This sequence comes from Erythroxylum squamatum, assembly GCA_025629845.1. Classification (NCBI taxonomy): domain Eukaryota; kingdom Viridiplantae; phylum Streptophyta; class Magnoliopsida; order Malpighiales; family Erythroxylaceae; genus Erythroxylum; species Erythroxylum squamatum. Next base: position 40,065,890 of record JAOTBA010000205.1, read on the forward strand.
TTACATATGCTCACAATGAATTCCATGATGATATGCTGTTTCTAGTTTTTCTGTCTGTCAGTCTTGTCTTTTGCATGGTAGCTTGGATCTACCTGCTTCAACTTATCAACAAGCTATCTGTATTACCTTTTGGATCTTTATGCAACTACCTAGATAACTTTTAGATTAATATAACTTGTTAGATTGATTGGCAAAAATTCTATTTAAATTGATAATAATGTTGGCATTGCTCTCACAATTTCTATGATTCTATACGATTGTCATTTGTATGGAATCCTTACATGTTCAGTTATGTTTATAACAGAAAGGTTTCTTTTATATGGTTTCAGACTATGGAGTATCTTTTAAATTGTAGGCAAGACGGTGGCATGAGTTCTGCTGGAGATTTTTATGCTTTCCTATCTGAATTCCAGAAGGCATCTAGGTATTTCTGCTTTGCAGTTGATAGAGATGTCATACTCCCCAAGGATCTTAATTTGTACTGTAATAGAACTGCAAGTTTCCTTGTTTATTTTTAACTGGAAATTGCTAATGAGGAAAATAGTGGAAGTTTTATTTGTCATGCAACAGATTAAAACACCAAAGAAGGGTAATGTAAATACTTTGGGTAGCATGTGCTTTCTTATGTTACGTGGAAATGGGTGCCTCTTTTAATAAACTTCCCATTGCACTTTGCGTGATGATGTTATAACCATCATCATTTTTGAACTACTGGACATATAGAATTGAAATCCCCTGGCATATGAGGAGTTTGGTATTGGGAATTTTGAATGGCATCTCTTTTCGTTGTGTTGCAACTTTATTTTTAATCTTGATTGGGTGATGGCAGGTTCGGATCACAATTTTCTGATGGTATTAATATAGAGTTGGTTTTTATATATGGCTGTTTTATAACAGTTTCTCAAGCCCTTCTATATTTTGTTTGCAGAAACTTTGCAAAAAGGCAAATGACGTGGTTCCGCAATGAGCACATCTATCACTGGATTGATGCTTCTAAACCACTGGTATATTTTGCTTTGATTCTATATTTAAAACTGCTTACGAGTGGTTATGCTAGTCTTTACTAAATGCATGTCTCTTGGGATTTGCTTTTTGGGTTTTTCGTAAGGGGGATATCGATGGTTCTCTCTATAAGGCTCTTAGTGCCTGCTATTTTATCATTGTGATCACATTTTTCTTTTGCTCTTGCATTCATTGTTGTAGCTTTGCAAGTGTTTGCACGCATTAGCAATTCTGTGTCAGAAAGTGAATAACTCAATAGAAAATATATGTTACAACTGTTGGGTTTTATATTCTAACAATTAAATCTTGAAAATATGTTTTTTTTCTGTATTTTATCAAGAGGATTGTACATTATTTATATACAATTTGAGGAAATTATAATCCCTAGATTTAAGGGAATATAATATGGTAATCTACATTCATATCAAATAGAATCAACACTAACCTTATCCATGATAATGCTACTCTTTGTTGATTGTTCATAAGATTTGGTATGAGCTAGTTTATTTAGTAACGACTTTTTAATACTGCTCGCAACCTCAGAACAATGCATGTTGTCTAAGATGCTGCCTAATAAAAATGCCAACATTCTGAGACTTTCTAGAAGACGTCTCATGGATGTAATAGACAACACAAATCTTAGCGTTTTTGCATTTCCCTTCCTGCAGGTTTGCTAATTTCCTCAAATGCAATTTCTACAGGAAAAAGTGCTCAACTTTATATGTGATGCATATCATTCTCCAAGCCGGGCAGTGACTGTACCTGAATCTCTTCAAATGAAGAAAGACTTAACCCGCCAACAAGAAGTTCTTAAACTCAAAGGCTACCGCACCAAAAATAGGTAAGATCTTATAATAGTGAATACTGAAGAAAGCATAATTACCATTAGTTATGAAGAGCTAAAGAGATCTGTTTGTTTTTCATGAAGGCATTTTGTTAGCCGCAATGACTGTTCTCACATTCTAGACTGGATAAGAAGAACTCAGGCACAAGCATTGACCCTAGTTTAGTTTCACTTTGAATATTCTCCATTCTAGCCAGAGAGTAATCAAAACCTTTCAAATGAGATGTTTGAGTTTCTTCAAAAGGTGACCTTATCAAGATGCAATCTTTATACCTTGTTAGCCATGCTTGTATATCCATGTTGTGAAATCTTGGAGTCCGTCAATGAACATCATCTGATGTTCACTGCCCATAACTGTGATCTGTATTCGTATTTATGTTCACTGCCCATAACTGTGATCTGTATTCGAATTTTATACTTATTCAGCATAAGCTTCGAGTATGTTGCATTCTAGTTCATTGTCATTCTTTTTTCCTTCTTAGTTTTCTTCTTTGCTTAATGTTGTTTGTACATGTATTTGAAACAAAAAGGGGAATTGTTGAACCATATGGAACTGCAAGGAGTTTCATGTTTAATATAGGTCCTTTGCTCTTTTGTTATCATTTGTCCATTATGGGTACTGTTGTGATTGATCAGGTCGCACATAGAATGATAATTTTCTTTTTGACTGGGGTTTAATTTCATCTTGACTTGAAAAAGACACAGGTAAGTCATCTATTCCCAATTTTACTTAAAATTAATAGGTTTTATCTGAGGTAATTAGATTCGAATTTTTAAAAAAAATTAAATTTAGGGTCATATTCAAGTCTGGATTGTCTAATTTGACTTGACTTAAAATTAAAAGTTTTAAAAATAAAATAGCATTATTTTATATGAAATGTCAAATGAGAGCGATTATAATTTTTAAAAAATATACATTTAATTGAATTCGATTAGCATAAAGGGATAATTAAATTTTGGGGTTTTAAACTCATAAATTTTAGAATATTTATTTGTTTATGTGTAAGTTAGAGTTCTCTTTTTTAATACAATTTATTATTTTAAAAATCAGTATTAATAATATTTCTTAACTTTAATTTTTCTCTTTTTCCTTTTTTTCCCTTTTTTCTCCTGTTGTTTCTCTCTTTATCTCTCTCTTCTATTCTCTCTTTTTTCATTATTTATATGTTTATGGTTTCATGGTGAGTTATCTCACTTCACTTAAAACAGTTATCTACTTTAAAAGGTACAATTATGTTACCCTTTTAGAAAAGTCATACCGTTACTAATTATCATTTGTGTTCAAGTAAGTTGTCTTATTTTATTAGACCAAAATTTTTCATCTTAAAGGTACAATTGATTCATTTTTCTCCCTCACTTTCAAAGAATTTGATTGAGAATTTATTAAAAATTAAAAATTATCAATTTCAATGTAATTATTTTTCTATAATCTTGCTTGATTTTCTAAATATAAAAATATGTGGATAACAACAAATTTATTAATATATACTAACATAATTTGTTGATATATACTTTGTTTGTTTATCATATCAAAATCATATTGACATGTCTTTTATGTGGTTAGAAATTTAGAATTTTTTTACTTGTTGAATTTTAAAAAAAGAATTTCTCTAATTGTAATAACTAAGAGATAATTTATTAAAATTATTTTCAATTAAATGTTATTAAAAGAGTCATGATAATTTAAAATAATTTCTAATTGAATTTGAAAAGTGTTTTCAAATCAAATTAAAATTACATTTGAAATAAGAATTTAATTTATTTAAAAATTAACAAGTTTAATCTAATTTACTTATTCAAAAAACTGAACATATTATTTTAGATAATGAAGATCAATACCTAGAATCAAATAAGATTTGTATTTCATGTATATAATTTGATATTATTTGCATAAGTTGCATATTTTATTTATTTGTTTGATATATATATATATATATATATATATATATATATATATATATGATATTGGATGCATATTGAATTACATGCTTTATATGTATGATATTTTTACATGTAATTTGTCTTTGATGAGACAAACAAAATGAAATTCTTAGTTAAATTATTATATACACATTGAGAACGTAACTATTTCATTTTATTATTTAAGAATAATACCAAAAATATGTTTATTATAATGCTTATCGAGTAATTGAAGGCCCCCGTGACCTGAATATATTTTATTTAAAATTAATGAGTCCTACTTAAGTAAATTTGTATGATTAGGATGAATGATTTGTAATTATTTGAATTTAGAGGTAAGGTTAGGAATAGTATACAATATATATATGTTTTGATACTAGTTATCACCTAATGAATCTAGGAGTCAAATGAGATGTGATTGATAAGGATGTTATCTACTTAATTTAAGTTTAGTTAGTTTGTTAAGTGACTTAAGATCGTCTAAATTTAAATAGAATCTTAGTCCACTAGAAAGATTTAAGTAATCTTTCATAATAGTAATAAAGTGTTAGTCTTATTTCGTAATCATGATATATAACCTATTACCTGCTTAATTACATTACAATTTTATTCTAAGTAGAAATTAACTATGATTAGTGTAGTTGATACTAAGTTATCAGTGAACCAAATTTTTTAGACATAAAATTAGGTCTGAAAAAAGTTTTCAAAGTTAGAAAGGCAAATTGTATGTCCACTATTTAATTTTGTTAATCCTTACTGAGGATTTGGTGACAAAATTTTAGAAATGTGTCATTATCATATAGATAACAAAATGTGATGATATTTTAAGTTGATTAATATCTCATAAACTTTAAAGACAACATGTAAGATGGATGTCAACATCGAAACATCTTAGTGCAAATAGTTGCATGAAGTAAAGTTTAAAGATATAGTGCTTCGATGAAATTGTTTCATTCAATTTAGCATACTAAAAGCATAAATAAAGACTATGTTTGAAGGCATTAACTATAGTTTGATAATAATTTTCATTAGAAGGGAAAATAATTGCTTGACTTTTCTTGCCAATTCATAATATGATAGAGGCCTTGTGTGTGTGTGTGTGTGTGTGTGTTCTTGCCAATATATAATGTATATGTGTATATATACATATGTATATATGTATGAGTGTGTGTGTGTGTGTGTTCTTGCCAATATATAATATATATGTGTATATATACATATGTATATATGTGTGTGTGTGTGTGTGTGTGTATTAGTCCATGTTTTTTAGTATTTGATATTGCAATTTAGATTTGACATTATTACAATATTAATGGCATGGTAAGAAACAAAATGTTAAGTAAAAGTAGTTGATCCAAGTTTATATAAATAATTTACATGTGTTGGATCAAAGGAAACTTATGCTTAACATAAGTGGCAAAAATACAAAGTTAGATAACTGAAACTATTTTTTATGTCATGTTGATTAAATCTGTAACGCCCTAATATCCCATGAGAGGATATTGCGAGCGCCACTCAAAACAGAACAAACAAAACCAATGCGAAATATTTCGTGGAAGCATAACATTAAAAAATAAGCATTCCAAACATACGAAATACTTTATACATGCATTTCCAGAAGCTCAACAAACATACATTACATATCATAATTTCATAAACCAGCCTAAATTAAGGTTATTACAAACCTTCAAACAAAAATCCGAAGTCATATACAAGTCCAAAAACCAACTCAAAAATACATTTTGAGCAAAACAAAACTCAGACTTCTTTGGCCATTGCAGTTGACTTGTCCCAGTTCCTACGGCCTTCTCTCTGAACCTACACGAGACAAATCCACCATGCTAAGCATATAGCATAGTGAGTAATAACTAAACTATGCTTAATCAACAGCTATAGAATCATATTATACATAAGCATCTCAAAATACTAAAACTCATAACAGAATATCATTTATTAAAGAAAAATACTTCGCATGCTATCAGTCATATTCAGAAACAGAACAGAACATACAGAAACACGGAACTGATTTCAAAATAGGGTGTTAACCAATCAGATCAAAATATTGTTTGTTCTTAACAAAGCTTATTAGAGATCAAAACACAACACGAGTTAGACTGTAAATTCATAAACAGAAGCGAGTAACGAGACTTGTACAGAAGATACCATGATTAGCATCACTAAACAGAAGAGACCGAAGTCTCAACACTGAAGTGTCTGGAAGAGACCGAAGTCCTGACAGCAAAGTGTCCAGAAGAGACCGAATTTCCGACACCGAAGTATCCTGAAGAAACTGAAGTCCTGACACGGAAGTATCCAGAAGAGACCGAAGTCCTGACACCGAAGTGTCCAGAAGAGACCGAAGTCTGGACACCGAAGTGTCCAGAAGCAGCTACAGACCCTTCTAGGCATGCCTATTTATCCACGACTAGGACTTGATAGTTATAAAAATCAAACAAGTTAAATTCACGTGCACAGTAATTAGTCAATCATATTTGCATACTTTAAATATTTCAGACATTCACTGACTCGAGGGTCAGAACACAATACTGACCCGAGGCTCAGAACACAATCATCATAAAACACAATTCAATTCAGTACTAAATAGAACAAAATAAAATTTGAGCATCTTAAAGATTACTGACAGCTTTGCAAATCATTTAATGGAGCAAAATCAATAGTAAACAAAACAGTCAAAGCAAAACCATCAAAACTTTCTTA
>JAOTBA010000205.1:40072473-40091010 GCA_025629845.1 Erythroxylum squamatum
CATGGCTCTATGCATGTGAGCCATTTGTCCTTCATGCAAGCTACCACATGTCTCCAACATGTCAAGCCATTTGTCACACAATGAATGACGCCACATGTTAATCTTTAATCAGTCCACATGTCACACTAGGATTGGTCCAAATTTCAATATTTTTCTAAAAATTCACCAAAAATATCAAAATAATACTAATAGTCTCCGAATAGATTTTTCATAATTTATTCGCATTTTATAAATCCATTTTACCCGGAATATGTAAACAAATGCATGCACATTAATTTGTATGTGTCGACAAACAGTGCATTGAAATTCCTCAATTTTCCTAACCCCTAACTTGGGGTGTTACAAAATCAACTTGATGAGAATCTTAAAATTACATACAAAAATACACGTATCATTTTGATTATTAATTATATGAAACTTGTGAAAGTTATTAAGTTGAAAAATAATCAAATCAATCGCTAGTGAAAAGATGGTGATGGTATTAAATCTTATACATAGAATATAAGATGTAATAATAATTTATAAAAGGATAATACTTGTAGTTCATTAAATTTACTAGTGACTTTATATGAAATATTCATATATATTAAATGAAATATTAATTTAAATCTTTTAAAAGTTTAAATTATTTAAATCAAAGTAGAAATTTAAGCATTGAAAATGTCAAAATACCTATAAGAGATTGATGTAGTGAGATATAAAATTTTTAGTTATCTATAGAGAATGTGATTCTTTAGCGAGTATCTTCATAACTAAAATCTATAATTATATAGATTTTTGTAAGGAGAAAACACAATATCATATATTGTGTAATGTAATATATTTTTTTATAGCTATGCTTAGTAGTAGAATTTACTTTCAAAAATTTCAATTAAATCAATTAGCAGGATTTCATATTAGATATAAAATAGGAGAACTTGGAAATGGTCAAAGTTAATGATTTTGGGATATGATACTCAGTTGAAACATATATTACCTGGTAAGTTTAAAACTAAACTGGATAATAAAAAGTTATAAGACTTTTAAACAATTTGATATAATTTTACAAATCTACTAAACATACCATTTATCCTAATGAATACTTGAAGGAAAATGTTCTCAAGAAAAATAGTAGGAGTAAGATAAAATTCGAAAAGTTCAAATCTCATAAAAATACATCTAATTGGAACTATTGTCTTTGTTGATTCATTTGATGTATAGTTGAAAGGCTACAAAATGTTGAAAGATTCACATTCGTAATGAATTCAACAAGTTTGTTTTTAATATGATTATGAGTTTATTATGTTTATAAAAAGCAAGTGGGGTATATATGTACTCTTTAACGGGAATGCGTAGAGACATATTACTTATAGAAAACAATAATTTATATTTTCAATTGTTAAATATATGATTGTCGAAGAACAACTCTTATTCAATATGAAAAAATAACTATTTAGTTACGAGAATTAAATCTATTTGTTTACTTATTCTAAGCCAAGTATATAGAAAATGTTCTAAAGATATTTAGTATCTGAAATATTAGATACTTGTGAAACATTAAAGATATCAATTATTCTATTTATGAATTCAATTTAAGTTTAAGATTATAAGGATATTAACATTAGAAGTAAATCCTAGTTAAATTATATTTTACTTAAATATTATTTTGAGATTGGAAAGGTTTCAATGTATCATTTATACTACACTACTTATGATCTATTATTATATTCAAATATAGCTCAATCGACAGTCATGAGATATAATATGAATTTCATCACCTTAAAGTGATTAGGAAGAATATTTCATTATTTTTTATTAATATTGATTCGAAAAATCCTTAGTCGAGGTGAAATGACAATTTGAAAATATATTTTAAAATATTATTAATTGAATCATTTACTAATGTTAGAGAACTAATATGATTTGACTCAAATGTAATGGACATTAATTTCATGATTTACGTCTAATTAGAATATTGAATGATGAAAAGATTAAATTATACAAAAAAAATCATATACGAAATGGTTTATCAATACCATTTTGATATTCCTAAATATTTAAGTTGCCATAATGTTAAACACCTGCCTTGGTTTATGAATTTAAATGTTTTAATGAGATAATTAAAGGTAAATTAAAGTAGTTTAATTTGTTTAATCATAAATATATTTTAGGGTTATAATTTATATACGTTACTAACAAATATGAAATCCTAATTGGTCACATAAAAAAAAAGGGATGAAGAGAGAAAAAGTTTTTCAATTAAGTTGAATTTTATTGTAAAGTTTGAGAAATTTTATGATTAAATATGATATATTTAATAAACAAGGATTAATATGAAATATTGTATCTTATTTATGCATAATTGGTATTTAATTATAATTAATTATAGTCCTAATTAAAATTTAATTAAAATTTAAAATTTATTTCAATTAAATTACTAAAAAGTCCATGTCATATTATAAATAGACTTAAGTTTTAAAAACCTAACATTTCTTTCCTAATCATGTTTATAATAGTTATAGAGTTTTCTTAACACTTTTTGTAGATGCTATTAGAGGTTAGACGCTTGCGGTACTACGATGGTTTATGAATTATGATTCATGCTTTATTATATTTACGCGTTAATCATGTTATAACATTTTAAGTAATTTTGTTTTTTGAGAAATTAAAGGAAAAAGTTTTGTTCTTATTTTACTGTGCCTGTCTCGATTTTCCAATAAATTATTCCTTGTTAATTAAAGATTTTTTAAAAGATGATTTTTATGGAGAAATTTAAACAACAAAAAAGTAAATATATATTATTATGCCAATGAGTTTTAAGCAAAATGTTTGATTAATCCATTCTCGTATATATATATATATATATCAAAGAGATGCTACGAATACAAGTTGACACTATGAATACAAGTGGTTTATTCTTCTTACGATTACTAACAACTTAAGAAACATTTTACCCCCAAAAAAAAAAACAACTTGAGAAACATAAATGGAAAAATACATAAATTTGAAGTAAAAAGCTCAACGAAATTAGGTTTTTATCCTTAAATTGAAGGCAATCTTCAATCTTTCTTTCTTTCCTTTTAGCTCTTTTTTTAATTAAAAATATTTGATCAAATCGATATTGCAACGAAATGAGAGAAAAACAAGTAAAAAAATATTTTGACATTACTTATAATAAAATAAAAAATAATTTGTCAAATAGAAGGTTTGTTGTTGTTAAATCATTATTGCTTTTCTAAAAGCAATAAATATTCATCACTATGTATTTACTCGAGTACAACATATAATTAGGAGCGTAGATTTTCGTCATAGTTTATTTTAATATTTGCAAAACTACTATAAAAATCCATCCAATTTCGATAAGATTATAAATTATCGGACTAAATTTACTTATTTTTAATAGATCGATTTATGGGTCAGGTTTAAACTAAGACAAATTTGAGGTCTAATTATTCTAAACAAAACAACATCGTTTTATTTATAAGAGTTGAGCCTCAGGTAAACTTGGGTCTAAGTTACGATCATGATCTAATTAAAAAATATTTTATATTTTAATTTTAAAAAGTTTGACCAACCAGCCCTAATTAGATCCTTTTTTCTTAATATAATTTGATTATTTACATTTAAATTTCATGCATATTCATACAAAATATTCATAGTTTAACATCATTTTATTGAATATTTATATAATATGAAGAGCTAAATGTAATTTTTTTAACTTTTGATAAAGATGTGGATTTTTTAAAAATATTTTTCTAAAAAGAGAAAACGGTAATAGGAAGGGATAAAAGTAACCGAAAGAAGAAAAGCAGCGCTCTTATTTTGTCCAATCCATTAAAGGAAAGAGTAGTGAACGTTAGAACAATGCATCCGACTCAAACCACATCATGCGATTTGAGATCTTCTGTTTATTTTATTCTGTTAATAAATCTCAGCCATTTATTTATGCGGGATTCACGTGAGATACAAATAAATAGATGACTGAAATTTACGAGACAGGATAGGGACATAATAAAATGGATAAAAAATCCTGACTCATGCAATTCATGCGTACCTAATTAGCCAGAGGCTACGAACACTCATGCGATTCATGCCTACTTAGCCTGAGGCTATGAACACTATACAAATGGTTTATTTTGGTTTCTTCTTTTTATGATTATCAACAACACGGTGGTCGTCATTTGAGACAAATTTCGTTAAAACGTAAGACTTAAGAAAGTTTAATAGTACCTAACCTACCCTTATCTTTTTATGATTACCGATACATAAATTTGAATAACAAGCACACCTACATTAAGTTTTTACCCTTCAATCTTTGATTTTTTTTTAAATTTCTTTCCTTTAGGTTCTCCTTCTATTTGATCAAATCAATTATAACGAAATATGGTTAAAACGTGCATTGATCGATTACAAAGAAAAGAAAAGGAAAGTAATAGAAAGCGTTCGGATTCTATCCAGTCCAGTAGTAACCGTTAGAGCATTTGAAAGATCCCTCCAACTCATCACATACCCAATATCAGACATCCTTTCATGTTACTGTTACTCATTGACTGTGCCCATCCATTGATTAATACTAATAACGTTAACGTTGTTGTTATGTTTGAAACTGAAACATCACAACCTGCACTGGACACCTTCATAATTATTTCTTCTTTTATTACTTTTCTCTTTTTATTACAATAACAATAGGAAGAGGCTCGGATAAACAGACATGTGTGAGGTTCCGACCTCATCAGACCCCAGTTGAAGCGTTGAGGCAATTGAGACACGGAATGATAAAATAAGGTAGAGAAGCTGAGAGAGCACTACTCTTACCTCACTCGTCTTAGATTACTTCGTAGAAAGGAGGGATCTTTTCCTTTTTTCTTTTTACGGTTCTCCCTTTTCTACAATGCGCTAGTCTTTTTTTCTTTCCTTTATTTGGTTTTCTGGTTTAAATGCCAACCTGAGAGAAGCAACAAGTGTGTGAAAGTTTCGTCCTGATCTTTTTGCTGGGATTTGTCAGTGTTACTTGTCTTCTCTATCTTCTAATACACATGTTGTTTTGTTTCCGAGTATGTATACGGTTTCGTTTCAGTGACTTATGGGATTCAGTTTCTATCTCAATCCACTATTAGTGAATTGCAGGACATTGAGAGTTGAGAAAAAAACGCATCCTTTTGCGATCTCTGTTTAGTTTTATGAGTTTCAGCATCGTGGGAAGTGAACAAAGCACATAGAGGAGGTATGAGGCTTCGGATCTTGCAATATGGCCTTTGTTTTGGAGAAACTTGAACTGGAAAATGGAAAGAAATGTCTGCTGGGTTTCTGGGAAAATAAAGGAAATGGAAGTGCTGTCCTTTCTGCCCCTTCATCTTCCTCTTGTTCTTCTTCTTCTTCTTTTTCCAGTTATTGGTTGATAAGCATGTCTGAGTTATAACTCAAAACTCAATTACTGGTTTGGTTAAATCGTGAATCTTTCACTTCTTAAGAGCACAGTAGGTTGATGAGAACATGGAGATGGAGAAAGGGACATGTTTTGTCTGTGAATTACCACTTCTTTTTCAAAAATCAACCAATTGATTTGACTCTTTAAGATCATTGTCGGTAGCTTGAGTACCACTTTAAGAAATAGTAATAGGTGCCTATTTCTGTGAGTTCATACATTTCTTTCTTTTCAAAATTTCAATCTTAGCTAGAGTTTCATATATTTCGGATGCAACGGAGCTTTCATTTTCTAAATACTAGTTGAATGCATTAGCTTTAACTTGAATCTGTGCTATGCAAGTTTTTCTGTCTGCATTTTGTTTTACTTGTTACCCACTGTACTGTCCACACTCCTACACAGGAACTGAAATATCTGCACAAATGGCGACTCTACGTGATATAGGAGTATCAGCAGCTATCAATATACTAAGTGCATTTGGCTTCCTATTGCTTTTTGCCATCTTAAGAATTCAACCCGGCAATGACAGGGTGTACTTCCCAAAATGGTACATCAGGGGTTTAAGGACCAGCCCAGTGGGCAGTGGTGCATTTGTTGGCAAGTTTGTCAATTTAGACTTCAGGTCATATATAAAGTTCCTAAACTGGATGCCTGCAGCGCTGAAAATGCCAGAACCTGAGTTGATTGACCACGCAGGATTGGACTCTGCTGTTTACTTGAGGATTTACTGGTTGGGGTATGTTTTTTGCTAATGACTTCAGTTGTTCCAATGACTTGACAATAAGCTAACCGAACTGAGAAATGGAAACTTCTGTTCACATATTTGTTGCTTTTTGCTCTTTGGACTGAATCTACATCTCTTGTTTTTTGTCAGCACAGGCTTAAAATCTTTGTTCCTATTTCATTTTTGGCCTTCGCAGTCCTGGTGCCAGTTAATTGGACTAATGACACCCTGGAGCGGTCCAATTTTACTTACAGTGATTTAGATAAGCTTTCCATATCAAATATCCCATTGGCTTCTAACAGGTACGCATAGCTTGCCAAATTTAAGCTCTTTTATGTCACATCCTCTTTAAAAAAAATAATTGTTGGTAAACTTGAAAATGAGAATTAAGGGGCGACCGTTGCATTTATGTTTTTTTTTGGCTGTAATTTTCATTTTTCATTATATTTTGAAGATATTTTAAATTTAATTACGTTTATTAATAATTATTTAATTTAATTTAATTATAAAAATTAAATTAAATTATTAAGTAAAAATTAAATTATTCATAATTAATTCAATTTAATAAATATATAATACTAAATTAAATTATTCATAATTCTTATTTAAAATTAATATATTATAATTAAATAATATATATTTAATTGATAGTATATCATATTATGAAAAAACAAAAAATATTTTTTATGATTTTCACAATTTTTGAAAGCCGGAAGAAACAAAATCAGTTGGCTTTATTATTTTGCAACAGATTTTGGACACATTTGGTTATGGCTTATGCCTTCACATTCTGGACCTGCTATGTGTTAAAATCAGAGTATGAGATAGTGGCTGCAATGAGGTTACATTTCCTTGCTTCAGAACAGCGTCGACCCGATCAATTCACAGTAAGAGCAATTTTCAATCAGTAAGCTAATGTAGTTGTTCCAAGTATGAGATTCAATTTTATAGCAATGTCTGCAACTATTTTAGTTACAAGTCTATTCCACTTAGGAGAGCACCCTTGTCAAGGTAAGCAATAAGTAAGCTTTTGTAATGGCCCAAACATGGACCAACTCCCAAGAGCATAATCCTTGTGACTTGAAAGAGAGCTATTATAATCATGGGTTAAAGGTATTCCACAGCTGCTTCTATATCTTTGCATATTATGTTTTGATAACCGAAAGTCAGAATATGCACACTTGAGAACCAGAATAGATTCTGTAATGCTCCTTTGAAATCTTTCGCAACAAGAATGAGATGAGCTATTGTGTTGCTTCTTTTTGAGTTGGAACTCTTTGAGATAAAGTTTTCAGCACTTCAGTTGCTGCTTCTGGCTTTTCAATCTGTATATTTTGTTTTGGTGTTTAGGTACTAGTTAGAAATGTGCCACCAGACCCTGATGAATCAGTTAGTGAACTTACGGAGCATTTTTTTCTTGTGAATCATCCAGATCACTACCTCAGTCATCAGGTACAGACTTGTCTTATTCTATATGCAAATGAACGTGCACAAAACAAGGCTTGATACATGTCAACCTTGTGTAGTTCATAAGACTGATAGATATATGAGTGAATTCCAATTTCATGGTGACCTATTTTAGAGTGATATTTCATATGTGAGTTCATATGAAAAACATTATGGTCCTCAATCCTTTAATTAGTTCTCGCTCTCAATAATGTCTGTCAACTTTAACACACTCTTATTTTCAGTGTGTTGGAGATTATATGAACACCTTTTATTTCTGGAAAATGAGGTGTGCCTGTCTGTCTAGTAGTGGATTGAATGTTAGTGTAGATATGGTGAGCTATGTCTCTCCACTTTTGAAATAGAACCTCTTTCCAGAGACTCAAACTTACAGTTTCATCATGTTGCATTCTTTAAGAGCGCAATTAAATGAAATTTAGTTGTACATGTCCGATGTTACATAAGAGACTGACATAACTATTAGCTACATAAAAGCATTTGCTGAGTTTTGTTGAAAAATAGTAGATCACATGTTTCTATGCTACTACCTTTTATATGTCACAATCAGACAAGCAAAAATTACAGTAATCCTGAACCTAAAATAGTCTGCTACTGGCTTAATGATTTGTTTTTCCTCATTCATTTCTTTTCAGGTTGTTTACAATGCTAATGAACTTTCTGACTTGGTTGAGAGGAAGAAAAGGATGAAGAATTGGCTAGACTTCTATCAACTCAGATATTCAAGAAACCAATCCCAAAGGCCAACAACCAAGGTTGATTTTAGTAAACAATATCATCCATGACACATTTGTTAATTTTTGTTCTTAATAACCAGTCCCACCACCTGATGATCTAACTTATGTCTTAGATTATATGTAAATTAATTGCGGTGCCATTATAGTATTTCACTTTTGATTACTAACTACCAGTGTATCTTTACACCAGACTGGTTTTCTTGGCCTTTGGGGTAAGAAGCTGGATGCAATTGATTATTACACATCGGAGGTTGCAAAAATTTCAGAAAAAGTAAGTGATGGTCTAGTTACACTTTCTTCCTCACAATGTCATAAGTTCTTCTGTATATTCTCCATGTCTGAAGAAAATATCTATCAATTCTCAATCTAAATTCTTCACATTTTGATTTTCTATATTTTTTAAGCATAGTTTCCCATTCTCAATTGAATATGACGTATGTGGGGATCTTTTTCATTCTTTAGTTTAGAAGATTATTTATCACATCTAGATTAAAAATGTTAAACTATGTGATCGAGTTGCATTCTGTTAAACTAACTACATGCAGATATCCCTAGAAAGAGAGAAGATTGTGAACAATGCCAGGTTTGTTATGCCAGCAGCATTTGTTTCTTTCAAAACTCGATGGGGAGCTGCTGTTTGTGCACAAACTCAACAATCAAGAAATCCAACCATATGGCTGACTGAGTGGGCTCCCGAACCTCGTGATGTATACTGGAATAACCTAGCAATTCCATACGTATCACTAGCAGTCAGAAGGCTTATTGTTGGTGTTGCATTCTTCTTTCTTACCTTTTGTTTCATGATTCCTATCGCATTTGTACAGTCCCTGGCAAATATTGAGGGTATTGAGAAAACACTCCCTTTTCTCAAACCAGTAATAGAAATGTAAGATTTCTGTACAACTGTGTTGTCTACCTTATATTTATACTTATGTTACATGATTCGTTTTAGTCCTTCTTCTACATTTGGCAGCCAGATCATTTAATTCCAATTGCTCAGTATGAGTTTGCTGATGTTCTTTTCTTACTTACATTTACTAACAGCCTTATGGTACTTCTTGCAGGAAAATGATCAAGTCATTCATCCAAGGTTTTCTTCCTGGAATTGCCCTGAAATTTTTTCTTATATTTCTACCGTCGATATTAATGCTCATGTCCAAATTCGAAGGACTCGTAAGTTTTTCCAGCTTGGAGAGGAGATCCGCAACTAGATATTATATTTTCCAGTTCATAAATGTATTTCTGGGTAGCATAATCACCGGAACTGCATTTCAACAACTGAAAAGTTTTATCCACCAGTCTGCAAATGAGTACGTTCTCTTCGAGATAGTAGTACTTGTCCAACTTGTTAATGATTTGTCCATTACTCGAAATCTGAATGCTTCCATGCTATTGTATATGCTTGTGGGTATTTGCTTTTGTTCCTCGTGATCTTGGAGGTTTTTCTTCACTTCAGTCTTCCATTTCCATGCCTTTGCTAGGTGCAATACTTTTTATGTAAAAGCTATACTATAGTGATGCACTACTTTGTAGACTACATTTAAGGGAAAATGTACATATAAGAACTAAATTGTCTGTGGTAGGCATTATTTTGCTGTTGTTGTGATCTATACCTAAGATATAGCTCTTGGTTTGCATTGCATTACAAATTTGAGTTTATCTGTTTTACCAATTCACTTTGCAGTATACCAAAGACGATTGGTGTTTCGATCCCCATGAAAGCAACATTCTTCATAACGTACATCATGGTTGATGGTTGGGCCGGAGTTGCAGGGGAGATATTGAGGTTGAAACCCTTGATAATTTATCGGTTGAAGATTTGGTTCCTGGTGAAAACTGAAAAGGATAGGGAGGAGGCAATGGATCCAGGAACCATTGGTTTCAACACAAGCGAACCACAAATACAACTTTATTTCTTACTCGGTCTTGTCTATGCTGTGGTTTCTCCTATTTTACTTCCTTTTATCTTAGTCTTCTTCACCCTGGCTTATGTTGTATATCGACACCAGGTAAAAAGTCCATTCCTTTAATCCACATTCAAATGATGCATTCAAATTTCTCTAGTTTCTGAATATCTTCTTTTATGCATTGAAGAGTATTAGCCCTTTCGTAGGATGAATAACTGAGTTTGGAATTGAATGAAAATAGCCGCTCAAGTATGTATGCCTCCCGTAATCTTGTGCAGATCATAAACGTTTATAATCAGGAGTATGAAAGCGCTGCAGCATTCTGGCCTGATGTTCATGGGCGCATCATTGCTGCCTTAGTTGTCTCTCAGCTGCTATTAATGGGATTAATAAGCACAAAAGAAGCTGCTCAGTCAACACCATTGCTCTTAATCCTCCTAGTTTTGACAGTATGGTTCCATTTATTCTGCAAGGGACGTTACGAGCCTGCGTTTGTGAAACATCCTCTACAGGTTGCTCATCCCTGTAATTTTTTGGATCAGAATATTCTTACCTGACTTTCATCCTATAGATTTGCTACAGGTACTCATTTTTCATTCTCTTTTCAGGAAGCAATGATGAAAGATACATTAGAACGAGCAAAAGAACCGAACCTGAACATGAAAAGCTTTCTTCAAAATGCTTACATCCATCCAGTTTTCGAAGGCGGAGACGATAGCGACAGTGATGAAGCTATAGAAGATGTGGAAAAAGAACCTGCACTAGTGCCCACCAAGCGACAGTCTCGAAGGAATACTCCATTCCACAGTAGACGCAGTGGCTCGTCAGCATCACTCCTACCTGAAGTCCTGGACCGTTCCCAGTTCTGAAACCGCTGTTTTTCTTTCTGGAATAATCATCTACTGTAAGTGCAGCTCCTGAGGAGGAGATTAAAATGGTTAGGACTTAGGAATATGGGAATATGGTTTGTACATGACATGGGAATGGTCAGAAATTCGATAGAACTAGCGCCTATGGCCCAACCTTGGAGCTTGGCTTGGGGGGGCCCTAATTTTGACAAATTTTGTTGAAACATTTATTTGAAAATGTTTCTTAAAATGTTATGAACCCTTAATTTCTTTTGCGTAAAAAAAAATCTTAATACTGTTATCCCATATGTTGTTTCTCAAGTTACGCACTCCATCAAAGGAAACGGTAATGTGGTCTTAGGAGTTTATTAAGACAGCTATAAAGTAGGATCTTAAAGCAAGGCAGCATGAAAATGCAAGTAAGCTTTGCACCTAAGAGAAGTGGTTCGTTCACACGATGGAGCTCAAATCGCACGATCAAGAACCATATATCGGATCAGAAGACGACAGTCCCTGAAGCTGCAATCAGTTTTCCTGATTTTAACTTTGAAATTAAGCTTGCTGTATCTGTGCTCTTTTACGTTTGACCTGTTAATTGGTTTCTTGCAGTTTTATAAACCTCAATTCTTGGAGAGCATACTAATTTCTGTATATGCTGTTGCGTCCTCTCTACTGCTTTCCTTGCTTTGGGGTTTGCCATTCTTTATCAGCCTATGTGTGCCCTGAAATTTACACTTCTACATCCACAGGCATCAAATGTAAGCTTGCCTCCAGTTTCTGAAAGGGAATAGTGCTCCAACACTTCTTCAATACGTCTAAGAAATGCCTCAACCTGCTAGTGAATAAAAAAGGGCGCGTCTTTGTGAAGAAAACGATCATATCCTCTGTTGGAATGAGAAATCCCACAAACACAATCTTTCCCTGTTTTTCCAGTTTCAACTTGGTTTTTAATTCTTCTCCTTCGCTCCCCTTCAAAGTTCACAACCAAAACGCTTCTGCAATCTCTCTTATCTCTTTCTCTTTCGCCTCTCCATAAATTCTTGCATCTAATGAAGAAGGCTTAAAGTCTAAGCCATGACTACAAGTAGAAGATTGATTTTCTTTTTCTTTCTACCAAGTTCTTATGGCATCAATCATTTTCAGGGTACCCAGAAGATTGCTTTTCTTTCTCTTTCTAGACGTGACCTCCCACTTGATTTTCTCTGGTCCACGTTTTTCAAGGTCTGTTCTTTTTGGTTTTGATGAAATAAAATTACGATTGTTCATGAAATTGTGATAAAATGAAACAAGATAAAGAAAATGCGATGTGTTTGGCTAGCATTTAGGATGAGGATTATATTGAAGGATGTGTGCATGTTCTGATTCTGACAAGTATTGAGCCTTCCAGAATGGTAATGCTTCCAAGTTCTCTATCCACTTTCATTCTCAACCTGGTTTTGTTTTCAATGAAACAACTACAATGTCGGTGCTCTTTTATGGTCGCCAATTAGACAAGAGTGTTCAGGTACATACTCGATCAATGTATTTACTATTTACAAGCAGTTTCGTTAAATAATTTCCTTTTTAACATTGGTTCGTGTTTGAAAATTTTTGTTGCTTACTTTCTCTTGAATTGGCATGTTTTCTTCAGTGTCTTGTCGACTTCAATTTAAAGAAACAAGGGTAAGAAGCTGCATAGGAATTACACTCTCTCTTTAGTGCAAGATATTTGTGTCTCTGTTCCATCCTTTTACACTGTTGTTCTTCCTTTTCACCTACACTTTGGATGAAACTTTCAGGGTCAAGATTCCAGAATTTGTGGGAGTAACGAACACAATAATTTGCAGTTTGTTTGTGTTATAGGTTATATGGGGAGAACCAAGCATGCTAGAGGCAGAGAAATTGCTACTCGAAGCAGCTCTTCGTGATCCTGCCAACCAAATATTTGCCCTCCTGTCTGATAGGTGATGTTGGCTTGCCCCAAGTGGTATACATACTGTTATACTAGGTTTTATTTCTGTACAACGTCAAACATTCTTGTTCGTCATTAATCATTTACTAAACTCTACCCAAACTTCGTTTAAAGAAAACCAAGAAGTACCCAAAAAAAAAAAATTTGTATGGGAGCATATTGTTATTAACCGATATTTTCTGGTTATAATGCAGTTGTGTATCTTTAGGCTATATGCCCAAGGAATTTTCGGACAGCTTGAAGACGCGTTCAACAAAGAATGCAAGAACTAAAGAATGCAAGAACTCAAGAATGCAAGAATTCAAGACATTCAAGAGTCGGTTAAATACCGTTAAATGACAGTTAACAATTTAGCTATAAATATGTAAATGATTACAGAAGATGTATCACATGAATTGTTGAATGAAATCTCAGTTTCTGCTGAGTTCTTAAACATCCTCTGTTTGCCCCTGTTTCTGCACACTCTTTCACACTAGTTTCTCTCTCTACGTTTCCTACTAGTTAGTCGTTTGTCTGTGAGTGTTTGATCGTTAAAAACAACAGTATCTTTTGTACAATTTCAGCTACACTTACAGCTATCTCATGTCTTCTCTGAAAAGCTTTATTGATAGGAACACATGCACAAATAAACCCAACCGAAACAAAATAAGTTTTCTTATAACTATTTATCAGTATTTCAACATTTTTTACGCGGCATTTTTATCTCAGCATATGATTTGTATTGTTGCAATTTTATTTGAAACATTCAAGTTCGAAGTATATCTACGTGCTTTATAGCTTTATCAGCATTGAAGAAAGTCGTTATATTCCTGAGATGTCACCTAGCATACCAAAGGAAAAATGGCGAAAAGGATCTCAGGTATTCTATGCCATTGATTGCATAATTGAATCTGAAATGTTTACATGGTATTGAAGTGATTAAGTGAATGTCCTCCATCCACGGTTAAAAATTCGGGAAAGATGCAGCAGCAAAAAAAAGATTAACAAAAGAGAGGAAACTAAGAGATCATAACTTACACTGTTAGCTTCTGTTCACATTACCATATGTGTACAAACAATTGATGGAGATTTATGGTTAAGAAAGTTGTAGAGGCAAGACATGGCTACTATAACTTATTGATGTGTGTGAATTTCAGTGGATAACCTAGGTCAGAAGACATGTTGTAAATGACAATGTGGTTTTCCCTATCTTCAAGAAGTTCTGTAAGGTATATGCGTTGGTGTTGTCATTCTTTCTTTTGTTTTACGAAGGACTACAAACCAAAGCTCTTAACCATGCACATTTTTTCTTCAAAAAGAAAGAAAAGATAACACTTAAATGGTATCTTTAATCATAAATCTGTCAACTTGCCATTCTGAAGGGAATGAATGGATAAAAAAGTAGTCTGTAATTATTTCTGGTGCTTCCTATCTTTCAGCCATTGCCTCCCGACTGGCCACCACACATTTGAGGATTGTTATCTCAAAATTGATTTCTTTTTGTCTTTATCAAGTCTGTAACTTGATCATGCAGTGCTTGAAATATATCTCAGGATTTTAAAATAGTATGCACAAGAAGAGACTTTTTCTTTACGCATAAGTAAAGGACCAATGAGCACTTCTACCGTATAACGCATTCGTTAACAATGCTACCACCTATCATTAAATTACCAACACAACTCTACTATCAGTTGTTACGTAGATTTTGTAAAAACTTATAAGTTTGCACTGAAAATTCACCAAAGTGTACGTACAGTGGTTCATTCAACTCAATCTTACTGATTTTCTCGTGTTTAAAGTGTTTCTCGCAAAGTCTAAAGTAAACCATAATGATTCATTGGGACAATTAAAAAAGGACAAAACTTAAAAAAAAAGTTGTACAAAGCTTTATAACAAAATAATCAACCTTTATATTTCTTACAATAGTTACAAAAAGTATAAAAACTTCTACTTTTTTAATGGATGAAGTCTTTGATCGAATGAATTATTTATAGGTATTTAGAGACGTTTTAGACAAACATACAATAATGAGGGTATAAGGTTACTAAGCCACTAATTTAGTTGGTGGTTGACATTAGTATTGTCAATAGGTCAAGTCGGGCTCCTGGCCAAGAACACCTTGAGACATTGAGCCTGAAGCTCAACCCAATCTGGCCTAACAGTTGCGGCATGAGCCTGAAGCCCAATTGGGCTCGAGTCTAACCCTTTTTAAAATATATTTTTATTTCTTAATATACATATAAAAATTTGAGCTTGAAGCTCAACTCAATCTGGCTTAACAGTTGTGGCATTAGCCCGAAGCCCGATTGGGCTCAGATCTAATCATTTTAAAAATAATGTTTATTTCTTAATGTACATATAAAATTTTGAAATAAAGAAGTTGAAAACTAAATTTATTTTTAAAAAAGGTGAAAAATATTATATTTGAGAAATGCAACATTCATTTAATTAACACAATTATTTAATGAAAAAATGAATTTTTAATGAATGCATAAATTAAATGTACGTAAAATCATAAAATGAATAAGTTAAAACTAAATTTATTTTTAAATGAAATGAACTAAAAGATTATATATGAGAAATACAATATTAATTTAATTAAACATAAGATAGTAACACTATGGAACTCATTTTGTTATCAAAATAAAAGAGTATCATCATGTTAATATTATCTAAAAAAAATTATTGATTTAATTTATGAAAATTTAAAATGAAATTATCAATCAATGTTGAAGAGTGAAAGCTGAAGAATAGATATTGAAGTTAAGTAGCGTAAATAGACCGAGACAACAAATTTAGAATCTACCAACCCACAAGTGAATAATTCTATCTTTAGTTACAAAAAACTAAAGAAATCACTTGAAAAATAAGTAAATCTAAAAGCAAAGATTAAAGATAACAAGCCCATAGTAGAAGAAAGGGGATAATTAATTGTTATGATTAAGATTGTCAATAATACGCACTACTTCATATGCATGTAGAAACATTATTATGTAAATTGTATTTAATAATGTAATAATTGCATTAAATGAATATTAAGCATTTGATAATAAACAATTAAATATGGCTTTATCATTGAATATTTTATCGAAATATTTTTCAATTAAATGACTGATCACCTTTGTATCAATACATGTATTAATATAAAAAATTTAAAAATAATATAAGATAAAATAATACTATTGACTTCCGGTTGGGCTGGGCCCAAATATAAATGTCATGCCTAGTTAACATACCTAACCACTTTATGTACTAATTTAGTAGGCAATTTACATACTTAGCACTTATTCCATTCAAAGTAAAAGATACATATGATAACAAAAATAAGACACATAGCTCATTTTATTTGCCATATCCTTCCTTTTTTTTCATGATTCATTATAGTAACTTTGTCACTTCACCATTGGTCTTCGTCTAAAGTGAAAGAAGGCAAAGTTTTGAGCCAATCCATACATGGTTCGACTGATGCATGACCATGATCTAGTCCACTCATCCATGGTTTGTCATTTAAGGACAAATTCATCCTTAATCCAACCAAGAAAGTCCAAGACAAGTCTAACTCGCCTAAACCAAGCTGATCAATGCTCCACAATGTATTAAAACTAGTCAAAGCTTGAACCATACTTGATCTATCAAAATTATGGGAGAACGACAGAAGCAGGAGAATGGAAGAGAAAATTCTCTATTTTCATTGAGCAAAAAGAAGACACTGTACACGGTTTTTATACAAGTGAAGGAAAAAATAAAAACCAAAAAAGAATCGTAAGAATCGTAACTAACTATCCTTTCGCTGTACAGGTTGTGTATGGTTGTTATGTATTTGCGTTGTTGCGTTTATTATGGCAAGTTCCGACACCCCCTCCACAAGTTGGGCCGTGTCAATAAGACCTAACTTGTGAATAAGGTGAGAAAAAATCAGAATGGGCAAAGGCTTCGTGAAGGGATCAGCAAGCTAGAGTTTGGAGGAGATGTGAGTGGTGTTGAAAAAGCCTTCCTTAACTGTATCACGGACGAGATGGCAATCAATGTCGAGGTGTTTGGTCAGGGGCATACTTACTGAGTCGGTTGAACTCCCAATCATACTCAGCAACTGATAAGTTTCTCTGCTTCAAGTTCAAAAATTGCTTCCATTTATCCTTTCTATAAGACTCTGTCACATACTTAGCTTTAAATTCTTAGGCAAAGAAATCTCAAGTCAGAGGTACCGGCAGCTGAGAACTCTTCAGAACAAACTTCCACCATTCATAAGCTGCTCCCTGCAAAAGGGAGACAGCACAGTGCATCATCTGCTCAGCTAGACAACTGATCTCATCCAGTACCCTCTTCACCTTCTCAATCCAGAACTCAGCCCTTTCAGATTCCTCCAGAGATGTCTCAGTAAATTCCTCTGCTCCATACTTCCTCATCTGATCAATTGGAGCCCTGGGTGCTGTCATTCGATGTAGCAATGTCATCATATCCTGGGACAACTTAAGCAGAGCCTCTCCCTGAGCTGGAAGAGGAGGTGGCATCCCAACCTCACCTCGATTGACTCCTGAGGGTCTAGGTATTTCTGGACGAGTTTGCTCCGGTTGATTGCTCTCAGCAACTTCGTCAACAGAGTCACGAGATCCTTCCATCGTAAATTCTATAGACAAAACATGGGACACCGCATTAGGCCAAAGCATATCTTGTACATTTAATAGAAGTAATAGTTAAGTGCTGGTTAAACCAGAATCGCCTAAACCTAGCTCTGATACTAAAAAGATGTGACGCCCTAATACCCCCCGGGAGGATAGTGCGTGTGTCACGCAAAACAGAAAATAACATATCGAATGCGAACATTTCACGGAAGCATAACATTCAAAAATAAACATTCTAAAGCATACGAAACATTTTATACATGCATATCATAAATTCAGAAAGCAGCCTGAATGAAAGTTATTGCAATCCTTCAAAATAAAAAAAAATCAAGAGTTATAGACATCAGATACAAGTCCAAAAACAATCTCAAAATACATATGAACAAAACAAAAATCAGACTCCTTTAGCCTTAGCGGTTGTCTTGTCCCAGTTCTTACATCTCTGTTTTAGAACCTACACGGGGCAAATCCACCGTGCTAATCATATAGCTTAGTGAGTAATAACTAAACTATAAGTCAACAACAAATACAAAAATTTCAGAACAAAACAGAGTTTTATATATAACATAATTGTTCAACACAAGAGGGTATAAACCCTTCAAAAACAAAATACAATTTAGCTTATGCCAAAATCAAATTGATATCAGAGTACAAAATCATAACACTGCTAAATCTATTTACATAAGTGGGTAACGGGACTTAGGGCTGTTCAAGAAAACCCACGAACCTGTGAACCGAACCTGAACCGCATGAACCGAATCTATAAATAAGGTTAACTGAACCTGAGTTCAGGTTCAGTATGAACCGAACCTAAAAAATCAGGTTCAGGTTTCTAACTTGCGGTTCTAAGTTAACAGAACCTAACCCAAACCTATAGCAGGTTAACCGAACCGAACCTGAT
>JAOTBA010000205.1:40091110-40103157 GCA_025629845.1 Erythroxylum squamatum
TTTGTCTTAGGTTTCCAATGATACTAAGTTCATCCAATTTGGGTCAGTATACTGAAAGTTATTCCCACAAGATTTCAGACTATTCTTAAGCTTTAACATAATTCTTATCTCAAATTCCAATCAGATTCTGAAATTCTTAGAGGCAGAATTAGAATTCCATCACTTCAAATAATTTGTAGCCTTATGAATGTAGTTTAATTCAAAACAAGAATCACTCCATTTGGAAATCCATAGATCCATATATAAGTAAATTACCGAAGTATGTTCAGTAAAAACATCACAGTTATCATACTTCAGTATAGTCACACTTTTATCTTAAATTCCTTAATCAATTCAATTCAGAAAAAAAAACTAATTTTTGGTGGAGATTAATATCAATGTCTTATGAGTTCATTGGTTCAAGAATCAAGTCATTTGGATGTCGGGTGAAGAAGTTATAACAAAAAGATCAAAGTATGTCAGAAAATAACCTCCTTCGGATAAACAAGGAAGTTGCGGTCGTGCGTGCACTCCGGGTGGACCTGCGAAGTCGCGATCATGCACATGAACGATCACAACACTCCAGGTGGTCCTGCAAAGTTGTGATCGTGTACATGCACGACCGTGACATCCCTGGTGGACCTGCGAAGCCTTCTTCTTCACCTCACCTATTTTTTTTCCAGCTCTTCCCAGAATAGACTTTCGGGTCACTTTTACACGATCATTTTAACAATGAATTCGAAGGATTTAGGCCAAACTTTCTTCTAAACAATTGTTCCTTTATGTCTCAAGTTTCTAACGACACCAATTTTGTGCAATTTGGTTTAGTATTTTGAACGTTATTCCCAAAATACTACATACTATTCATAAACAGTGTAGAATCCAGAAACTCCACTTCAAGCCAAATTTTGACACACTTAGTGATAGAAAACAAATTCTACTCCTTTATGAAAGTTGTAGATATATCTTTCTAGTTTAATCTAAATTTTAACTTCATCCAATTTGGATATTCATAGATCAAGTTATGCCCTAAATACAGATGTATGTTCAATAAAATACTGCATATATCATATTCCAACGATTATAACCCTTTATCTTGATAATCATATCACCGAATTTGCTTCTTCTTTCACCACCCACACATGCATCAACACCATTACGCATGCAGAAATCCACAAGCATGAAAATATACACCAATCATGCATGCATCCATTTAAAATAGTAAAACATGCATAAAACTTGCTTGTCTTAAGTTTCTCTCACTTCAGCAAAAATTACCAGAAATGGGGAGAGCAACCGATAGATTTTGGTGTTGGATTACAAAAAGATTTTGTAACAATCAAGACCTTTAAATGGCAGAAGACTCGTAAGGTGTAACGTGGGTAAGCCAATAACACCAAAAATGCAGAAGTTAAGTGTTTAAACAATGGATGAGAAAGAAGGAAGTTAGTGTTCTCGGTGGAGACAAAACAAATGAGCTACAGAAACTTTCTTACCCAAAAACGTAACTAAGTGGCTCCATCCTTCATTGACACATGTCCTTTGACATGTCTTACATTTGTCACCCATTTAATTAGCCCATATGTCACTTAATAATTGCTCCACTTGTCACATAGTAATTTGTCCAAAATTTAAATACTTCTCTAAAATTTACCAAAAATTTTAAAATACCCAAAATACTCCAAAATAGCCAAATCACAATTTTTAATCACATTCAATAACTCAATTATACCCGAAAAATGTCATGAATACATGCACAATAATTGTATGTGTCCAAAATTCTTACGCACTAATAAGCAAATATTCAATATGCAAAGCATGAAATGTATTGAATTTTCTTAATATTCTAACCCCTAGTATGGGGTGTTACAGTTTGGATGTTAAATCTTGTACCTTGTAACCACGTTTGTTAGACGCGTATCCGAGAAAAATGCACCTGATGGCTCTGGGTTCTAATTTTTCTTTGTGGGGTATGGTATTTGTTGCATAACAGATGCATCCAAAAATGTTCATGTGATCGTATGTGGGAGCTTTATGGTACAATTTTTCATATAGGGATACCCAGGATAAAATTTTGGTGGGTAGTTAGTTTATGATATAGGTTG
Source organism: Erythroxylum squamatum (assembly GCA_025629845.1). Lineage (NCBI taxonomy): Eukaryota > Viridiplantae > Streptophyta > Magnoliopsida > Malpighiales > Erythroxylaceae > Erythroxylum > Erythroxylum squamatum. Next base: position 40,093,195 of record JAOTBA010000205.1, read on the forward strand.
AGGTTAATAAGGCTTCCCCCTAATAATGCTTGCGTAATTTGGATTGATAAAAAAGGGCCCGGGTAATTTGTAGCAAGTGTTTGTGTTTTCGTTCCACAACCCCATTTTGTCGAGGTGTGTAAATGTATGTTTTTTGGTGAATTATTCTTTTGGATTTGAGGTACTCACGACACAAAGTATTTATGAACTCACTACCATTATCAGTTTTTATTGCAAGGATTGGGGTAGAGAATTGTTTTTCAATAATGGTTATAAAATTAATTAAGACACTTAGAGTTTGCTCTTTTGTTTTTATCAAGATGGTCCATGTGGCCCGGGTAAATTCATCTACTAAGGTAACGAAGTATTCGGATCCATCTAAATTTGGTATGCTATATGGGCCCCAGAGATCGACATGTAATAATTCAAAAGGTTTTTGGGTATTTATGGGATGTGTTTTGAAGGGTTTTCGAGTTTGTTTAGCGAAGGGGCAGATATCACAAAAAGGTTTGAACTTAGGATTTTTTATGCTAGAAATATGCATAATTTTTTTCTTTGATACGTGTTCCAAACGTAAATGCCAAGTGTCAACATCACTGGTTACATTACAGGCAACAGAATTGTTCAAGTAAAAGCGCAACGAAGGACCTTTTAGTGTTTTGGCTGGTAGGAAGTGTTGTGGCGTAAGTTTGTAAATTCCAGCCTCCTCCTCGCAAATGGCCACCGCATAATCAGTCTATGGGTCCTGCAAATATAATTTATCAGAAATGAAGATAGCTGCTAGGTTGTTTTGTGATGCTAACTTGTGTACAGATAACAAATTTTGGAACGTAGGCACATGTAGGACATTGTTGAGGGTGACTTCTGAGTTTAGGGTGACACTACCCATGATAGTTATAGGTTTGGTGTTTCTATTACAGAGGGTTATAAAGCCAAACAAACTAGAAAATTTTACGTGAGAGTAATGGTTTATATCTGAACACTTGTAAGCAGATGCCCCTGAGTCTACTATCCATGAACCTTTGTCATATGAAACAGTATTTGATTCATGCAGAGGTAAGTTCTTACCTGCAAAGTTGCTAAAAGCAACATGGTTGGTTTCTGCATTACCTTTACTTCTCATGCACTTCATTAGTTCATTTACTTGTTGAGCAAGCACGTTGATATCCACCTCATTCTCAGTTGATTCTGTGCTCTCTGGTCAATTTTCAATAAGTATCTTCATCACGGTCGCAGCATGGTAGCCCCTTTTTCTAGGCCGTTTCTCCTTTAGCTCCTTGAACCAATCTGGTATTCTGTGTAGTTTGAAGCAGGTGTCAATGGTGTGTCCCTTTTCGTGACAATGGTCACAATACTTGTCCTCTTTTCTTGAGTTAAGTTTCCTCCTATAGTTGCTTGGATTACCACTGTCTCTACCTTCAGCTCTCTTGTAACTGCCCTGCTTAGCCATTAATGCTATATTCATGTTATCTCCTTCTCTACGGTGCTGAGATATGCTTTTCTATCTTTCTATAGTCAAAATCATGGAGTAGGCTCTACTCACTGATAGTAGCGGGTCATTCAACATAATCTGTCCAATCACATGGCTATATTCTTCTCTTAACCTCATCAGAAACTGAATAAGCTTTATATTATTTTCCACAAACTTGTTCTTATCATTGGCTTCACAGACGCATCTCGCAAAAGGCATTAGATAGTTCAAATCATCCCACAGCTTTTTTTAACTTCGTGAAACATGTAGTCACCGACCCATTTCCTTGTCTCAGATTTCCTATTTCTTGCATTAGCTGATAAATATGTGGCCCATCACTCTCCCCGTGTCTAGATTTTAATTCCTCCCACAGGTCTCTAGCAGACGTGACTACAAGAAAGGAATCAACGATTTCTTTACTAATGGAGTTTAAGATCTAGGAGGTTACCATTTTGTTTGCAGTGCGCCATTTTCGGAGGAGTGATGGGTTGTTCTTTGGTTTGTTTACATCACTGTTTACGAACCCAATCTTGCCTTTAGCTCCCAATGCAATACTCATGGATCGGCTCCACGATAGATAATTATTTCCATCAAATAATAAGGTCACTAAGATGCTCCCTAAGTTTTCGAATGCTGCGATGGAATAGGAGTCAAGCTCAGCGTCATTCTCGTGTGAGTTAATATCACTGTCATTCTTGTCGTTTTGAGACATGATGTGAGTCATGTTAATAAATCAAGGATATATCTCGCTCTGATACCATGTCAAAACCGCGAGAGAACGACAGAAACAAGAGAATGGAAGAGAAAATTCTCTATTTTCATTGAGCAGAAAGAAGATATTGTACACGATTTTTATACAAGTGAAGGAAAAAATAAAAACCAAAAAAGAATCGTAAGAATTGTAACTAACTATCCTTTCGTTGTATAGGCTGTGCATGGTTGTTGTTTATTTACATTGTTGCGTTTATTGTAGCATGTTCCGATATGATCTCACCTAGTTAAATCACCTTGATTCCTTTGGCATGCCTTTCTTATATTTAATCCTTGTTAAACACCGACCGAGGCTCACTAATGGTTAAAAAAATGGTCCTTTGATATTAAGGGTTTAACACCTACCATATTGTGAATATTATAGATAAATGATTTGTATTCATTAGAAGGAACATAAATTACACCCAAGCCCGACCTTGAGCAAAGACAGGAAGGGCTCTCACTCAGGGGCCAGGCTCATAGGCGGCCTAATCATTGAAAGCCCAATCCACAAACTCGTCCATCAAATTCAAATGGATAGGAGGAGCTAAAGAGTCTATCAAATGCAAAAGAAGAAGAATAGATGAATCAAACACATGATTCAATATGATGTTAAATTTAATCCTTACTCTATTGGGGAATTGGATCTTCAACTCAGGCTTGGTGACTCTCGTAAGGTAAAGTAGTTGAAGAACTCGCCAAGTTGAAAGATATATTACAGTTGCTTCTTTTCTTCTTCATTTTATTGCTTATATCATTCTTTACCTTTCATTTTCCTTCGAGTAATTGATACGAGTACAATACCTAAGTAGAAGCGGATGAGACTCAAAGCTCATCTAATAATACCTAAGATTAGCCTAAACGCAAGGAAGAATTGAGACTTACTGTTCATTATAATTTAATTTGAAGAATCTCAACCATCATTACACCGTGGATGGATTGATTATATGATCGCAGACAGCTGGGGCATTATGGAAATCCAACAAGGGAATTTCATTTTGTGGGAGAAATTGGGGTTGAAGAAGAAATGGTTATTATTCTATACATCCAAGATGAATGTGTTATGCATCATTTATGCATGAGATGTTTTAGTACATAGAGGGCACGTGTAAATCAAGGGGGCACGTGTAAATCAAGTAATTGTGATTCATTAGCTTGAATCGACGATAGAAGATTAAATAAGAAGTTTATTTAACTACCTAGTACGAAGATTTTTTCTTTATCAAGCTTTGGAAAAGGGTAAGTAACTCCTTTTTTAGGGTAAATGACTATAGCACTATGTATAGTTAATTTTAGCCATGAAATATGGGCATGTCATAGAAATGTGCTTCTCTGGCCCACAAGAGTGAAATTATAAAGAAAGTTTTGTCTAAGTTGTATTAGGCACTAAATGTAAGTTAGCCCATCAAACCAGCACATATATTGTTGCCTCACTCTATAACTATTAAGACTTGAAACTTGAACTTCACTTTTCGACCATGTAATTAGTACAATGTTCGTAATGTGTGTACTTCGTAGGTGTTGCCAACAATGTCCCAACCTTGAGGGGTTAAGATTACAATAATGGTTATAATGTGAAGTGAAATCAATAAGGGGTTTAAAAGTGATTAGTTGAAATAAATTTGAGAGCATTATATATGTCATACACTTTTCACAGTTTTAATCTTGCTCTTAATGACATAGTGCATTTTTGTGTTAAAACCGTTTCATTTGTTTAGAGTTGTGCAATGTATATATGCATTATTTTTAGGTTTTTCTAAAAGGTAAAAGGTTTTATTTGATAATATTTTGAGCTTAACTATGAAATCATTATCCAATACTCATTGGGAGAGTGGAATAAAAAGTGTTAAAACTATTAGATTTTAAGCTATTTCGATAAGTTTGGCTTTGGTGGAATTATCTAGTTTTTGTCATGATGCCAAGTCAAGATCTTATGATGCCAATCCACATTATGCCAAATATTATAATGTACTATTTTTTTGGTCAGTACACTTATAGTTTTGAGTTTTTACTTAGTATGGTTATTTGCTGTGATATTTTTTTTGATATTAACATGGAGAGTAAAAAATTACAGTCCAAATTTATGTGCATCATCACTACCATGAATCAATTAGAAGGTGTGATGGTATTTTTTTTAGAAATATAGAAACGCAGGGTTTGTCTATAACATGAATATTGCCAAAAGGCCTTGCACAAGAGATGAACATAGACCTTACACTTCTAACTAGACGTTGTATTGTTAGAAAAATTTTTTTGACAGAAATGATCATGATAAATCAACTGAGGAGTCCTTTAGAGTTAGTTACTTTCTAGTTGTTGTGGTTATAATAATTATTCCATTATTAACAATATTCAAAAGTATTTCTGGATTTTTCTTTGATTAAAACAGTTGAGGTTGTTACGGGATAGTGAATTAAAAGAATGTTGCACTAATTTTATGATTACATTTTCTCATAAAAATGTGTCAGACATGAATTTAGATGATCATTTTTTGGAATTAAATTTATTGTAAATGACTGTGCCAAATAAGTCAATGTTAGTAGTTTAAATTCTTAAATATGTTAAAGTTGCAGGCTGTTATCTAAATGTTTCAATTACTTATCAAATTCTATCGATTGTACCTCTGACTATAGTATCAGTTGAGAGAAATTTTTCAGAGTTGAAATTAATGAAAACTTACTTAAGGTCGTCAATGTCATAAGAAATGATGAATTGTTTGGCTATTTTATGCATTGAGAAGCATATGTTGGACAATATTACTATTGATATTATTATTGATGATTTTGTATCTAGGAATACACGAAGAAATTGTTTTTCATGATTATTTGTGTGCTTATTAGTGTAGTTCTGATGCTGATTCGTGTTTTACAATTTGATTTTGTTGTCGTTGTTTTGTTCCTGTTATTGTCGTTTTTAGTGATTTTTTTGCTACTAACATTTACAAGATGTTGTTAACTACTATCACGATCATTTGGCTTGAAGATTATTTTTTTGAATTTATAGATTTATAACTTGAGTGATTTATATATAAATATTAAAATTTTGTGACAAAAATGTATATTTAAAATTTATATATTTACATATTATCGATTTATTGAAACCCTTCTTTCACTAATGCCTTTTCTCTTTCCCTTCATAATCTTAACTATTCAGTTAACTTCTAACCTTTTTTGTAATGCTTTTTCTTCCTTCATATTGTATATATTTTTGTAAAATATAAAATATTTTAATTAGTTGTTTATACTTTATACATCTAATCGCATTTTTAGTAAAGCTATACACATAATTAAAATTCTATTTCTATTTTCATTCTTTTCTTTATTTTGATTCCTATTTTTTATTTTGAGACTTAAAAATGAATCTAATTGGTAGAATGTCTTTATCGACAAAAAGTATTTTTATTTTAGTAATTTCAAAAAGATAAAAATAAAATTAAATTTCTAAATATTAATTAGGTATAAATTATTATTTAACTCTAAATTAATGATTCATTACACGTTTCACTACTTTGATAAAATTCGTCGTGGCCATAGCCATAAATAAAGACACTTAGGCATAAATAATAGTCTGTTATTAAATAGCGGTCTCACATAGCACTTTGTAAACGGTACCTCACCCTAACTTTCCTCTCCTGTCGAAATCGGAAGCCTCGTTCAAAAGCACAAAATGGAGGGAAAATGGTGAGTACTACTATTCAAACCAAAAGAACACCCAGCAAGCCAAGACCAAATTACTTTATTTGCATCAATGGCTGATGTTCTCAGCCCTAACGCTACCCAGAAGCAGAGGCTTCCCAGGATCCAGTCCCCGACGACTCCGTTCTTCTTGGGCTCCAACAATGATCAGCTTGAGCGAGCCCAAGCACGCGCAGCACGCGCCGCCGCCATCCGCCGTAAGTCCGTCTCCGTCAAACCTCCCCCTCCTGATCCCTGCCTCGACAAGGCGCAGATCCTCGACCTCTTCCGTAACTGCATCAAACTCGCTAGTGAAAATGTCAGTTTTGCCCTTGTATATGTTCCTCTTTGTGCTCCTTAACTATGTATGACGAACTTTTGGTTTTAGAAGAAAGAAGGATTTGAAGGCCTCTTTTTCTGGTGATTGTATTTGAAATTTGGCTTCTGATTGATATACCACGTATTGATAGTTGTGAGATGATGACAGAAAATTAACCAAAAGAATACATGGGAATTGAATTTGATAGACCATCTTTGCGAGATTATCACGGTCGAAGAAGAGGAAGATGTGGAGACCAATTTTCAGAAGGTAATTTCTTTCTACAAATGTGGAGTTCGTTCAGTCAATAAGTTGAAAGTTGAAACCCAATCATTTTTGTACCTTAATTCTGAAACATAAATAGGCGGCCCATCAGACATTACATAAAATTTCTGATAGTTGTGTGCAATTCATTGGAAATTTCAGTTGCTAGTAGAATGGACACTAAAAGCGCAAACATTGACTCATATATCCACCGATGAGTCCTTATTGCATGAAGCTAGACATTAAAATGTGCTTTATGTTGAGTGTGACGGGGCTCATGCTGCTCTTGTGACGTGTCATGCTAATGTTTTGGCATTCTGATATCTACAGGCTAGCTGCACCCTTGAAGCTGGTGTCAAAATTTATGCATTGAGGGTAGATTCAGTGCATTCAGAGGCCTACAAGGTCCTCGGTGGGATCAATAGAGCAGGTCAAGAAAATGAACAAGGTTAGGTTCTTTGATTTTTCTTTGTTTTTTGGGCTTAGTTTTGCATTCCATTACTCTTATTGGAATTTGATTGGGTGCAAGACAGTGCAAGAAATGTTTACTCAAGTTGGTGAGTTGCAGCATCACATTGTACTGTTCATCCCGGTTCCATGTTTGTATTCTCTGTTAATGTTCTGTTTTGGCATCAGATGCTACTGTGGAGGATACCAGTTTGGAAAGTGGACGAGGTGAATCCCATCCAAAGAAGGAGAAACAGACAGAGGTAGGTTGCTTTCTGATTTAAGAAAGAGATGGTTCTCAGTAGATGATTAATTCAAACCACTAGTACTCTGTACGTGCAGATATCACCTTTGTCAACACTGGAACCTTCTTTTGAGGCGCTAAATGCAAAGAAATTTGATGGTCATATCTCAACATTTTCTATTTCTGTTTCTATTTTGAGACTAAAAGTCAAGCTTCTGATGGAATTTCATTTTCTTTATCAGTTGCATTTGCAGTGGATCCACTCTACCACCAGACATCTGCACAATTTGATGAAGGTGGGGCTAAGGGTCTACTGTTGAACAATCTAGGAGTATATGGTGATTGTCGAGTGCTGTTTGATTCACAAGAAATTCCAGGGAAGTTTGTGTCCTGTGATAATCAACACGAAGGAACAGATGCAGTTGATCTTCCTTTTGCTAGAGGTTGGCGTTTGTGACATCTCTGCCCTTGCTCTTATTAGTATTGGTCCCTGATTCAAATAGTTGCACCAGTTTCTAAGTATCAGTTGTTACTTCTCTGCAGATTATATTGAGCAGATGGTACTGAATATTCGAACAACACATGATATTTCACCAACTTTGAGGATTATAGTGGATCAATTTGATGAAAATAACAAAAGGCCATTAGATAATTTCACTTCTCAACAAAAGTTAGATGATCAAATTAACAATTGCAAAGGAGATTATAGTAATGAAACTGAACTTAATGGTGATTCATTTGAGAATTCTCAAACCTGGGCTTTTGACCATGAAGACCACAGAAGTGCTGTCGATGAAGACCCAGACGATGGAGATGCAACATTTCCAAGTTACTATGAGGTTTGATTTAAAACTGCTTATGAAGGTGGTTTTCCTTTATTTTTCTCTTCATCAATTTTACATTGTTGATTTATATTTTTTATGAACTCTTTAGGAACATGAACCATTTTCTTTTCACAACCCTGAAATGGAAGATAGATTTGAGAAATTGGACACGTATTTGTCTCTGAATTTGGGATTTTCAATGAACCAAAATGCCTGGGCAGGTCCTGATCATTGGAAATATCGTAAAGCTAAATGTAAGTCTCTGGATATTCACCATGGATATTGTCATTTTGTACCAGATTCTTATTCATGTGGAAACTGTTCTACAGGTACGGAGGATAGTACAGAAAAAGGATCACCATTATCCACTAAGAGACCAAGGACTAAGAAACAACCCGAACTTGACATTGATTTCACCAAAGCTTTGGAGGATGAAATGCCAGATGTCTTTGCTGCACCTAAAAATCCGAAATCATTGCTGCTGCCTGCTAACAGAACACCAAGTAATAATAAACTGCCAGAAGATTGTCATTATCAGCCAGAGAATCTTGTTAAATTGTTTTTGCTACCTAATGTGATGGTAATCCTTAAGATCATATGAATTTTAATAAGAGACTGATTGGTAGGAACATACATTTTCACTTTTGTTAATAAATGCCTTGTACTTGTTGTAGTGCCTTGGGAAGCGCGTAAAGAAGTTCTCAGGTAATACTCTCTCTCTGTCTCAGGCATGTGTCCTGATTACAACACATCTAAATTCAACAATTGTCTATCTTTCCATGTTCAAACTAGAAGTTATGTTGCATGGTCAATTATCTATGTCCAAACGCCTGAAGGAATTTCTACATACCTCAAAAATCAATACATCAAGTTCTGTTTTGGCATTTTGTTAATATACCTTGTCATGTTTTCTCTTTGTTGGCTATTATTAATGTGTTCATCCAAATTTTAAACACTTACAACTAATATGCTTATATCTTGTCTATTACTTCCATGCCATACTTCAGACGAATGGGCACAGAAATCAGATGATTGTGGACCATCTTGGCATGATGGAAATGATCTTGGGGGCCAATTTGACGATGGCATCATTTGTAGTGATGTGGAGGACTCAAACGAACTTGTTTCTCAGCCTCGCCAGGTTGGTTTTGTTGCAACTTTAATCTTTCGTATGCTGATTGTACATTCATTTGTATGGAGTAAGTATTTGGGGGTTCCCCAGTTTGAACTATGTGGATCTGTCTGCCTTTATTACATAATAGGTCTTGAAAGCGGTAAGAGCATATCTTGTTAGTGAGTCAAATGCAATCTGACATTTTAGCAATCTATGATTGCAAAACTGCTACTTATGTTTCTGTCTTAATGTAAGCAAATCAGGTAAATAAGATTGAAGTTCAATATGACAAGACCTCCAAACAAGTTGATGTCCAGGCCTTGAAAGAAACTATTTGGCATCAGATGCAATACTCCCCTCAAGCATCTGTTAAGGTTTGCCAATAACAATTTCTTTTCAGTATCTTTTATCGCTTTCTTTATACTGTATAGAAGGTGACGTGACATCAGGACTCTAATTTTAGATCCATTTTGACTGGTGCGAAAGTACTTGTTCCACTTACTAAAACTCCTTGCTATTGTCTCGCTGTCTCTGCAGTCGACTCGTTTGGTATTCAATGTTGTTACTTTGAACCTTATGGGTAGTTTTACTGACTTGTATTTATGTTTTTTCTTTAAAAGTTAGTGCAGTTTGTTAGTTCAGTATTTATCTTGCTTGTTAACAACATTGACTTGCATGTGTTCTGGGAGTGAATATGCACGTGTTCTGGGAGTGAATATGCATGATACTGGCTAATAAACAAACGATTATTTTGATTATGTTTAAACAATTAAGAGATGAGTGACTGTTGAGACTAGTTCCCAGCAGAAGTATAGCAAGAGGAGGAATACGAATTCAGTGGCTAGGTGAGGGGGATGTGAGGGTAAAGTGGGAAATT
>JAOTBA010000205.1:40161877-40186773 GCA_025629845.1 Erythroxylum squamatum
ACATCGTACTAACAAACTCATTTGTTCTTGATGACTCAAATCTGGGGTACAATCAAGAATAATAGAAAAGTATTTCGCCTCTTTAATGATCTCTGTGATAGAACTTCTAACGCTATGGGCCAATAGAGAAATCAACTCATTTTGAATTTTGTGACGAAGATAATGATGATGAATTTCATGATTTTGAATACGTCTAACATGATCTTGCATTATCACATCAAATCCAACAATTATCTCAATCAATCCTAAAAAATTACCATTACCATCATAGTAAAGTTTCTCATTGGATCATCAAAAATCTAAATTATATTTAGCAAGATATTTCACAATAGAAACTATTCTTATCAAAACTTGTCTTCAATGTTCTTTCTCCTTTGCATTTTCTTGTTGCAAATATTTATCAACTATTTGATTTTTGCTCAATCTTACTCTTAATTCATTACAAGTTCTCATATTAGTCATATGCTCAATGCAATTCTCATGTTCTTTGAGTCTCTCACTAGGATACTTCCAATCTCTAAATTCGTCATTTGCTAATCCACTTTGTTTGTTAGTACATTTGAACAACTTACAACAAAAATAATATACTTTATCTACATGTTTAGAATAAACCAACCATTTTTTATCGCTAATCTCTCCATTACTCAAATTTTTATAATAATAAGAACATGAAAAATGACAAGAGGCATTGTTTAAAGAAAACATAAGATTCAATTTTCTTACAGACCCTTTTTCAACTAAAATATCCATTGCTATATTATCAAGATTATTCCAATTTCTAGGATCATAAATGTCCAATATAGGGCTTACTTGCTCATCTGCCTTTAAATTTTCTAAAGTGGATGCATTTGGTACATGATCATGCTCACTCAGATTTCTAATATCCTCATGAATATGAATCTCATCACTTAAGTTTTCTTTATGTTGTTCAAAACTACGTTCACCTAATTCCTCAGGACTCTCACTAGAGGAGCCTACTCTTTTAATAAATTTATTAATTGTTCCTTTTTGGGACTCTATCAACTATGCTACTTGTTTTCTTTTTTTTTTCTTTCCTTTTTTCACTTCTAGACAGATGCTTTTTAGGCAACATAATATAAACCAATTATAACACAGTTGGACTAGAAAAAGACCAAAAGCACCTATATGGAACTGGAAGAAGTATGCAGGCACAACCAAACTCCAATAGCTTCACAATATATCACAAATATATATAAATGGTATTATATCTGTGATAGAGAAAAAAAATAAATAGCAAAACTTAATATCTAATATTAAAAATAAAAAAACAAAGAGCAAATTTTAATGATAGAGATACATGAATTTCTAAAAATACAAGAAATTAACATACTTAGGAAAATATAATAAATAATATTCTAAGTTTCCCAAGTCAAATATTATCCTATTATATAAGCCATGGAAATGATTGAATATTATTATTATTATTATTTTATTATTACAACATGTTTAATAGAATCATACGTATTTTTATAATAAAGAAAAACCATTTATGTAGTCTTTGAATTAAGTAACTTAAATTATTTGATTTAGTCATATTATCACTAAACTTAAGTGAACTCTACAAGAACACAAATCCAACAATTATTACATTACTTGTAGCAAAGTATAATGAAAATTACAATTACAAAAATTAAATTATTTATTAATATTAAATTATTATAAATAATAAGTAATCTAAAAATAAAAAAGAAGATATAAAAATAAATACAATATCATTTAATATAAATGTTATGATTTAAAATGCAAATATAATGTTCACGTTAATGACAAATTATAAATTAATTAAATATTTAATAAGCTAAAAATACATTAAAAATCATGAACTTTACCTTTAAATTATACTCATAAGTCAGGAGACAGAATCGTAAAATTTTTTGCTGCTAATTTTTGAATTAGAATATCTTAAATACATATGTTGATGAAAATAAAGAAATTAAAAGGTAAAAATATAACTTAAATACTTCAAAACTATTTATAATTAACAAGTTAACAAAGTTAACGTTAACTTGATAAATATGGCCTTTATTATGTAACTATCAACGTTGTTGGAATTTGCTACGTTACTCAATACATTCAATGCTTAAACTAAACCTTGGAAATGTTATTATATTAAGGGCCTCAACATTGTTGAAATTTGCTACGTTACTTAATACTCACCAACGTTCTCTACTACATTCGATGCTTAAGCTAAACTTTGCAAATGTTATTATATTAAGGGTCCCTTTTTATTGTAGGCCCCGAGCAGGTGCCCTGCCTTGTCCTGCCTAGGGCCGGCTTTGCTTGTAAGTTATTTTATATATAAATAGCTAATATTAAATAATTAAATTTACCAACTATCTTTAATAAATAGTTGATGTTATCTTGTAACAGCTAATACTAATTGTAACCAAATTTCCCATCTAACCCGCTAACAGGTTCAATTAATTATAGTGTATTGACCAAACTCATCTCTCCTACGTTGACTGCAGAAGTTACACGCGTGGTCATGCATCTTTCCTACAATAATACCATGAATGAGTATTGATTATGTTGTGATTTCTAAAAACTAAACCATTAACTGGCTTGGGGCCCTCGGTCCTGCGTAGCTTGTCCACCGGGATCCTGCCTTTGAATAAGCCAGTTGTGATTAATGTATTTAGCCCCCATCTTGGTTGGAGTTCTAAATCCTCACAACTTATTCCTAACAGGACTCTCTAATCAATACATATAGATATATATGCGAAGTAGCACAATATTAGGTGTTTAAAATTGCAAAATACAGTTACACAGGTGACCACAAGATTGCAGATGAAGTCAATTTTGCTATTACAATTTATAGTAATCACTTTCTTAGTTGTGTCTCCCTTCATTTGCAGTTGCCGCAGTTACCTACAACTGCAATATAAATAGTATTCTGTATATAATACCAGGGTGCAGTTTGGAAATGGCCATGGCTTTTCACTGTTAGATCTTATAATATTCCTCTGATGTGCACAAAACTAAGGTCGTCAATTAGAGTAGGTGTGTTCTGAGGGGAAACTTGCATAGACAAGCTGGGTTTGATTGATCGGTCCTTTAATTTCTGAATTTGAGCACTAGGATTAATTCAATGAGAGAAACCACATCCTTACAAATTCCAAGCCCAGAAGGATGATGACTAATTGCTTGGCTTTATTTTAATGCAACTAATATCATACCCGGCCAACAGTTTAGAAAAGCAAAGCTCCATTATCACTGGTTACCCTGTTCCATACATAGAATGGGGAAGCAGAAACTTGAAGGCAAGGACTTGCCTATAGCTTTTCACGATCAGCATAACTGACAAGGAGACACGGAATTTTGCTTCTTTTAACTCTCAATCAGTTGCATCCTCTTCCTTCAGAGAAAAAGTGTGGGAACTAACTTACTACACCCTCGTTCTCTATTAACCAATCATCCAAGGTGTTACAGTATGTAAGAGTTTAGTTCCATGTGCAAAGGCTAAGTGCAGATGAATGGAACCCAAATATCAGATTAATGTACTTGCAACTTTACCTTCAAGTCTAGTTCACGTTCCATTGATAATTTCTTCCCCTCCAAGATTGCAAACAGAGTAAGCTTGTAATCTGATGACACAAATGATAAACAATCGTCAAAATTAGTCCAGAAAACAAAAGCAAACCATGACTAATGAAGCATACCATTGAAATGGGAAAAACTAAGCTGATGCTTAAAAATTGATTTTATCTAAATAATTAACCCACATCTGCTCGAGGGCATCCCCGTAGCCAAAGACAGCAGGATCATTCAAACCTTATGGACCAAGTGCAGTGGAAAGCAATATATTGCGATTATCTAAGTTATTCAACAGGAACACCATAAACAACAAAACTGTGGCATGCAATTCAAACTTTTGGAGTTCATTCCAGCATTGCCACATTGCGTAGAGTGAAATACGATAGTAATGCCCATTTAGTGCAGAGCTACTTGAATATAAAAAGCTTATGGTTGGAACTGTTTGTAAATAAAACCAACTTTAGTGAAATTGATAGTAATCCCAGTTTAGTTTTTGCTTTTAAAGGAGATATAGTCACCGAGGTTGTAAACTTTCTTTGCTAATGCTTGTTCACAGTGCATTACATACAACTATAGGATATGTTAAAATCATACGTACAAGTAAGCATCAATTAAAGCGACTGTGGAAAGCAGACGTAATTACCAGCTGTTTATGTTCATTTGTCCCATGGAAGTAGCTACTGAGGCTTCAGTAAGTACATTGGCACTATGAACTTGTACACTATCTCGACTTATATTATCTGACATTCTACTTGAATAGTGATATGAATTCCCCTTTGCTGCAGAGCTACCCACAAGACAACCAGTTCCATCATTCTGCTCAAACCTTTGGCCATCAGATTTGCATGAGTTGGTGCTGGTAACCTTTGCAGGAGTGTTCCTCGCATCTTGCAGCAATTGTATGCTGCCAAACGAAGAACCCCTCGTAGTAGAATATCGACTTTCTGTTCTCCTCCAAAGCTTAGAACTCAAAAATTCTCCACCAGGTAGCTTGCAACACACATTGTCCATGTATTCAGGATTAGGAATTCTTCCACTTGACAATGCCAAGTCATAAGAAATTTCATCCAATGTCATTTCCAGTCCAAGAACACGCTTCTCTAGAGAATTTATACCATTTTGGGAGTGTCCCATGAATTTCTGCATTCAAGCGAAAGTACCCAAATTCAACTACTAGTGAAAATTTCAGCAAAGCCATACAAACCTATTGTGAATACAATTTGATTATTCACGCAGGATGACATGTAAAGGCAGATGTAGGAAAGACAACTTGTAGGGACTAAACCAAAAGAAATTTAATAATTGTTCAAAGAGAAACAGAGATAATATATCAAACATTCCATATTCTAACGTTTGCTTTAAGTCATATCATCAAGTAATTATTTCTTCAGAAAGCGCACTTCAAGGCTGGCATAAGTAGCTTATCATTAGCTCAAAAGGAGAATGAGAATATATATCATGGAAAAAATAATTCAACCTTCAATTAATGTACCTGAAGGAGATTGAAGAGAGCCGACTGCTGATTCTCAATATGAAGGAGTTGTTTACGGATCAAAGAAAGATCCTCCATATCTTTGCTGCTCCCATAAAAATCGTCAACCGGGTAGCTGATTTCAACGTCTTTTCTATAAGTGCATTTCTCCTCGTCGTCGTCATCATCATGTGGTACTACCCTGGACCCAGATCTGAAACCACTTAATTTTTGTTGTTTTTCATCGTGTGTGGCGCTGGAAAGGACCCTTTTTATTTCTGGCTTGGAATCCCCGTTATTCACATTCTCTCCAAATTCATTTATGGTAAAATCATCTCCACGAGCAGTTTCTCGAGGGCTAGCAATTTCAATTTTCCAAAAGGAAGGTTTCCTGTGGTCCAACTTATGCAACATTCCTGGTTTTGTATTCTTGTCATCACTCTTAAAAGGGCTTTGTTTCTTGGCGGTGGTCACAAGAGAAGCACCAGATGGAGGGGACCTGTTCCCTGGGACTGACTTCTTCCGTTGAGGACTTCTGAAATTGACATAATTAGAACCTTTGGAGGTCAAAGGGAAGCATCCATCAACAGGATTCTCTAGTTCTGTAGATAATTAAATCCAATGAAAAGAAAATCAGATGATATGAAATTGGTCCCCCCCTGCGGATGTTTTGCTGCCATTTGAACTGGAAATATTGAAGATTCTAATGGAAAACTCAACATCCTTCTCTTCACCAAATTGGGAGGCTAAATCCACCAAATACTAAAGGTTAGAAAGGATTGTTCTTGAACAGAAAAACTCTTTAACTAGACCCTTTGTCACCAGAATTGAAAGCTAAAAACAATCAATTAAGATGCCTACTTGGACTGAAATAAACAACAGAACAATGAAAAGTTATTCTTACCCATTGAAGAAGATCTAGATAAAGATGAGAATGAAGTCTCTTCACAAGTTCCAGGAACCTCCTTCCACAACTCCAACGTACGATTCATAGTCTCTCGAACCACTTTCACCTGTTACACCAAACCCCATATCAACCAAAGTTCTTAGTACTTTTGTGGCTAACAAAAACTGAAGCAAATGAGAGAAAGAAAAAGTTGAGCTTTTGCCCTTCTTACCGAATGGGATTCATTGACAATTCATTTTCTTGACAAATATGAGTAATCAATAAGAAAGATTAACATAGTTTGTACCTTATCAAACCTCTTACTTTCCAAAGAACTCAAGCACACTGCTTTGTGCTCCGTCGCCAACTCCTTCTCGGCCACCGCCACCTTCCCTAAGGCCTCTGCCGCTGATTTTCTCGCCGACCAATCTTCACTACTCAAAAACTCCATCAAACACGGTACTAACCAATCCACAACACCCCTACTTGAAGCTCCACCAACACCAATTACACTGCCAATGACACTCAACAAGGCACCTTTTGCTTTAAAGCCCTCAACTTTCAACAACTTTCCCAGTTTAGGCAACACCCTTCGGAGTTGTTCTGCCTCCGGCTCCGGGGACGCCTCTATAGCCGCCGCTAAACACATGGCAGCTCCGATCTGAACGTTATAGCCCTGTTCAAGTGTCAGCATTTCGAAAAGTGGTTTCCATAGTGTTGAAAATGGAGGGTTTGTGATTTGTGAAGACATCGCGGTAGTTGCCTCGACGCAGGCTGATCTAACGACGGAGTCCGAGTCCCGGAGACGGCGGGTGATGGTGGATACCATCTTGGACAAATGAGAAGATAACGAGTTGCCATGTGCATGCGAGAGAAGAGTCAGCAAGTTCACGCATTGTTTGCGAACAGGTGATTTACAAGAAGAGTCAGTGTCGTGTATGCAGTTAAGGAAAGGAGAGAAAGAGTCCGGCGTCAGGTTTTTGGCTATGGAATCGAGTTCTGCCGCTGCGAGAGGGAGTGTATCACGGTCGGAGAGCTTGTTCAGGCAAGAGATGAGGCGGTGTTTGAGGTCGTTGGAGGTGGCTGATGTTGTCGTTGTTGGTGAAGAGAATGAGGCTCGTCTGTGGACAGACATTTTGTTGTTTACACGCTGGTGTTTCGGTCTCAGCTTCTGGGCATTGATTGGTTTAACACATGGTTTTGGCGGTGGTGGGGGTGTTACTGGTAGTTGTTGCAAGTTATTGCTCGTTGTATGCAAGACTTGCTATTTAAATGTTCAGAACGGAGTGGCGAAGTGGGTCTTCGGTAGAGAAAGTGGACCAAAGTATGATGCTCTGTATGGCTTAATTTGTAGTGCTTTTTTAGTACAGTAAAGCATAATAAAACCAAAGACTAGGAGAGCTTATCCATGTAATGGTTTATTTAACCCGACAGAAGAATAAAACAGATTTTACTCTTTAGTAGAACTCGTCTGTCTAAAAGGCTGCAATCAGTTCAGAGGGCGAAATGTAAATCAGATGGGACGGTACAGAGCATTTGGCTGCCCTGAAAATGGATTGAAAAAAGCTAATTTGTTTCTTTCAATTATTTTTATGGACAAACTAACATGTTTTGGTCGAGCTTAGAAGATGTAGTGTCTGTACTGCACCATTATACTGAACCAATCACAAGCCACGGAGTTGTAAGAACACTTGAGTTTCTTTCAAGTTTTTAGCACATGCCCACGTGGAGGTTCTCAAACGATCAAACAAAATTGCACCACCTTAATGTGCATTTAAATGGCATCTGGGACTGGGAGTCCACAACATTTGATGATAATTAAATGCTATTCCAAGTTCTAACCTCGGACAAGGCAACATGTCAACAGCTGCTTATGAATTGAACAATGTATTGGACAATGGACATGCTAATTATATAGAATATGTTGTTAAAATAAGAAATTACTCTAAAATAGGTTGATACAGTGATAATAAACGAGTCATACCTTAAATAAAAAAATAAAATTTTAAATCTTAGAAATATCATTACAAGAAAGATTTTAAGTCTTTGTACAAAACAAAAACAACTAATATTAACTGTAGAACGGATGACCCATGTCTCTTATAATTATAGAGAGTTGAATAGCAGGTGTTTAAGAAGACCACGTAAACCAATTGACTCATCCCTAAGAGGCAATTTCTTAACGCTGTCCTGATTAATAAAGACAGCTGAACAGGGAAAAGAAGCTAGTAAGACAGCAGTAGCCACGAAATGGAATAGGCCAATGATTATTAAATACATTGATAAAAAAACAGCATGTGAGACCGAGACAGAGACATGTACGGGAAACATTGTTAAAGGGTTCCAAGCACAGTCCTTCACATGACATCGAGGAAGGACATTCAACTAAGGGGAAGGTGTGGAAGATGCTCTGCTCTAAAAGTTTACTGCATAACTAAATGGATCAAACTATCCGATTAATGAAGATGATGACGTAAAAATTGTCAATATGGGAGAAATATTGGTAAATGCTAAATTACATGTCAGACTAATATTATTTTATCATATAGAATGAAGTTTTAAAATGTAATAAAATAGGGGAGGAAAATTTCGTATTACATCTCATTTCATTTTGAAAAGTAAAAATAAAAAATATTCAATTTGAAAAGTTTAGGATAGAACGTAAAATGATAATTATAAACCATTCATCCAAACAATATTTCAGTATATTATATTATGAATTTTTTTATCCCTCTCTAATAACAATTTTTTAATATTATATATATTTACCTTCTATTCTATTATAAATTATTTTATTCCATTCTATTTTGATAAAAATTTTACTTATAACCAATCATAATCTTAGGTTTTAAGATATTCACGAGATTCCTATTCACACGGCAGTATAAGCAGCTGCAGCAGATTTTTTTTTCTCAAAGTAGTCATTAGTCATTACCCTAGATGCCTAGGAAAGCTAAATTGCAAGATTACAACATCTAAATCTCTGATAAGCAGGCGAGAAAAAAGGAGTAAATATGCCCCGCGAGTCAAGTTAAATGCAATAATTAGAGAATGGAAGGCCAAGCGGGTGTTTATTGTCATGTTACTCTCAAAATCTGAAGAGGAATGACGGTGCCAGAAATAAGTTAAAAGACTCCATGTGACTACACTATACCGTTGATTTAATTGCCATTTTTTGGAGCGTGCTGTTGTTATCAGATTGCGGCCGCCTTATGTATACATATCACAAGTAGTGTACTGTATACTGTGCGCCAGTCGGTTTTAGGCTTTTAATCTTAGTTTTCGGGTTGGAGGAATTGGCGAATTGCAGACCTTTTTTTGAATCCTGATTCCGACAAGGTAGGGCCGGTGAAATAAGTGAAGAAGCTGTACGCAGCTTGTTACTCTTGTTTTGTATGTGCTCAATGTTATGAAAATTCATTTAACCTAGATGGATTAAAGTGTCTATGATTATTTCTTTTTTTAAATTTGCCTATTCATTGTTAAAATAAATTATAATGAATAAATAATCATACTGCAACCGCTATGGCACTAATTGTTGAGTGGGATTAAGAATATTCTACAACCAATACTACATAAGGTAGCTCCAATTAAGAATTAAGCGATTTAATGTACTCGGCTACTCGCAATTCGGAGGGTTTTGATATAGTTTCATTTATAACAAAATGAAACGGACAAGACTATATATGGTCATTCATGACAAGGATATGGGCAACAAAAGTGGGGGCTGGAGAGATGGATAAGCAGAAGACGCACAGCTGAAGGCCAAAAGGTCATACCTGTGTTGTTTGACTAGGGGGCAGGCTCCATTGATGAGCATTGTCCTTCGGATTTGCTAGGCCTTCACACGGGGGAGGGCGAAATAAATGTGACCAAAACCATCGAATTCTCTCTATTTTTTCCCAGGACTCTCTTCCCATGTGTGTATTCCCTTCTTAGACGACAGTAGCACATGTGAGATTCAGTATTGGGACAGCTTATGTATGGCAATCATTTACTAGCTGTAATGAACTAGTTTTGCAAATAACCAATGAAACAGTAACAAGGCAAAATAGATGATTGTATTGATTCAACAGTGAGGATTACAAGCTTTGTAAAAGGAAAACAACAAGAAATAATAGAGAAGAAAGAGATGAGAAACAAGGAGAATTGGGTGAGAGAGAGAGAACTGCAATCTGCATAACAATATTCATGCCCCGAGCCTTGGCAAACACTGCAATTTATGGAGCACGTTCATTATTCCTTCTTCATAAGGCCTGAGGTCATTCTTTTCGTTGGGCTTTTGGTTCGCAGAGATATTAGCTCATAACAAAAATTCTCGCCCAACTTTATTTTATTGCATCATAGGGAGCTTACACGTCTGAGGACTAAAAGTAATCCATGCGGGTCCCAAGGAAAGCGGCATTTAACGTACAAAATTAAAAAACACACACTTTCGCGGGCTTCGTTTGGTGGCCCACGCGTGAGCCTAGGCAGAAGACCCCTTCGTGGACTGGCAGTTGAGCAAAGACTAGTAGGAACATCTGGCTGGGTCCCATAGCCCTCGCCCCAGTATGGATGGAATCCTGCACCACCGTGGGATCCCAATCAACCGTATCACGTAACAACATCAGGTGGTATTCCTGTTATTATATACTCTTCCGTGTTCTTGTCTGTCTATGTAATCGCTGCACATATATTGCATCGACCTACATTCTTGGCCCTATCAAAAATTCAAAACTGTCTGAAAACTCCTAGAAGCGCAAAATACTCTCACATCAGGTAAGACTCGTGTTTCCTCGCCTCCAGGTATGGAAGTCTTGAAGGATGATCATTCAATGGGTTTTGCTTTACTTCTTTTTTCACAATGGATTCTTGTTGTTTATCTTTGTTACCAGAAAACATAAGAAAGCGATCGATCCATAGTTTTTCATTTCTTTTTCCTTAAGAATATTTTTGAGAATATGCGTGTCTCTTTTAGCTTTTAGCTACAATTACTTTGCATTCAGTAGTTTAGCTAAGTTTTGACTTTCCTCCGTTTTTTTTTTTGTTGAAGTATATCTCAGTAGTGTTTGTTCTTTTCTACTTTGTGCTTCTGATTATGCAGAATCCATATGGTACAGAATTTCAATGTGTTTACTGTAAATAATAGCATCTGTTCTACCTTTGATGTTTAATCATTGACAGACGTTTGCATGTTTTGTGTGTATCCATGTCTTAAGTTGTTTTGACTAGAGAACGCAGAACTGAGTACTCTGTTTTTTATTGTCTTTTATGCGAGGTACCAATTGTTAAAGACCATAGTGTTCCCCTTACCCCTTCATTTTAAACTTTTGTTCTTTGCGTTTCCGGTTTTGCATTATCCTGTTACTTCTTAATTATCCTATGATATTCTAGTTTAATCGAAGTCCTCCCGTTGGAATGGGATTTAGAGAAATTGTCTTTTATCTCTTTTTCAGCTCCTCTCTCTGCTATAGACTAATCTCTTTGATGTTTGTTGTTATGTGTCGTGAGATTAGTCAAATGGTTAATGTTCATTGTGTACTTTTGCAGTTCCTGTTATGGCGACTAAATTAAGCACTCTATGGATAGCTTTTATCCTTTTCTATTCCATTGTTCTTTCCGCGCATGGTGATGGGTTGATCAGAATAGGATTGAAAAAGAAGAAATTGCTTAAAGTAGACAAGGAAGGGCAAGCAATGCAAGCAGCTACTAGAAAGTATAGACTCGGTGGTAATCTTGGAGAATCTGCGGAAACTGATATTGTTGCTTTGAAAAACTACCTTGATGCCCAGTACTATGGTGAAATTGGAATTGGCACACCTGCTCAGACTTTCACGGTGATATTCGACACAGGAAGTTCTAATCTTTGGGTGCCCTCATCAAAATGTTATTTCTCGGTTTGTCATATCGATCTCTTCATTTACTGAAATTGCTTTCCCCTGTTACCCTTTTTCTCTGCCTCAATATTTGGGTAGAAACTAACTATTTGATTTTGAATTTTCGATGCAGATTTCTTGCTATTTCCATTCCAGGTATAAATCTAGTGAATCAAGCACATATGAAAGCAATGGTATGGTCATTATCCCTGACTTAACCTGTACACTCTCTCATGGCCTAGACGTTCTTTAATCTATTAAGGACATTGTAAATCAAGCCTGGGTGTTTGTCTTGCATACCTGGAAAGCAAGTGAAATAGTTTCAGTACTAAGTGTAATTTTTTAGGGTACTTCATACCATTTCTAGCCTCCTGTTGTTGTTGAATGGTGATTCATCTAACAACAAAAATTTATCCCAATATTTTCCAAGTGTGCAATTTTCTCCTTTACTGCCTCTAACCAATCTATTCTGCTTCATCTATGTTGTGAAAAGCATAGCATTGACGTATACTTCTGTTCACAATAGTGTTATACATTTAAGTATATGCATCCATCAGCAGTTTGGCAATGGATAGGATGCTTTCTTTTGTTTCATTACCAGACTTTTCTTTGTAAAAATATTTGACATTCAGATTGATACAATTCACTACAGTATGTTCATCTCAATTGAAGTTCAAACTACATGAACATATTTATCGACAATGAGCGATTTATCTGAAGTTGAACCAATGTCATTTTATAAACAGTTCAACAAGCATACTCCACTTGACAGTACAAATCTGCATTTCAACTCATGGTTGTCTTGACCTCTTAGTCTTCTCAACAACTCTGACTGCGGAGATTTTGGTAGCTATTCCATCAGCAAAGAGCTCCATAATGAAACTTGAACTTCTAAGGAAAGGACATAGTTGTAACATTTTTATGATACAATTGAAAGGATCAGGAATTGGTAGCTAGAACTTGTAAAAGGGTCATACTAACAAGACATTAATGTGAAATGATCATTGATTACTGTGATGTTATTTTTGTTATAAAAGATCATAAAATTTTTATTTGACTGCAGAGCATAACTTGTCTTGAGATTGATCATGTTTTCAACATTGATACAGGAACCTCTGCTGCCATCCAATATGGAACTGGCTCAATTGCTGGTTTCTTCAGCCAAGACAATGTAAAAGTTGGTGATCTTGTCATAAAAGATCAGGTAAATTTTGTGAACCATAATCTTTGAAGATATTTTTTTCTTTTTCAGTTAAATTCGTCATTGTGATGAATGTTACTGCTCATTAGGACTTCATTGAGGCAACAAAAGAGCCTGGTATCACATTCTTGGCTGCCAAGTTTGACGGCATACTAGGACTTGGATTTCAAGAAATATCTGTCAAGAGAGCTGTTCCAGTTTGGTAAATCTTTTCATCTCATACTTTAATGTCAGGGAGACTTGGTCGCCCAAATGTTTGAATTTCTTTAGAATTGTGCATGTTGTGTTCAAAATTATCAATGTAGTTTCTTGCTGATTTATCATAACATATTTTCTCACTATTACTGAGATGTTGTATTGAATTCTGAATTTACTTGATAAGACTTGATTTCTTTGTATTTAGCTGTTTGTTTTGTAATTTTTCTAGGTATAACATGATTAATCAAGGTCTTGTGGAAGAGCAAGTTTTTTCATTTTGGTTGAACCGCAATGTTGAAGGGGAGGAAGGGGGAGAAATTGTATTTGGTGGTGTTGATCCTAACCATTACAAGGGAGAACACACTTATGTTGCTGTAACTCAGAAAGGGTATTGGCAGGTTTGCATCCGAAGTTTCAATTGTTTGATGCCGAATTACCTCTTGTCTGTATTTCACGTACTTTGTTCTAATCTGTTTGTCAATTTTCCAGTTTGACATGGATGATGTATTGGTTGCAAATGAAACAACCGGTACTTACTCAGACTTCATTTTTATCCTTTTCATCTGGGGCATGGACTTGAGTTAACACAAATATACATGTCTGCTTATTATCCTGGGATATAATCTTCTTTACTTTTCAGGATATTGTGCAAGTGGCTGTAAGGCAATTGCAGATTCTGGAACTTCTTTACTGGCAGGCCCAACGGTATTTACTTTTCTGTTTTCTGATTGACCCCAATGACTTATAGACTGAGTGGCACTTTCGAAAGACAGTTAGTTCATGAGAAGTTCTGCAGATATTATGACTTCCTTTTCTGTTATTCTTTCATATCATCAACCTAATTGGTGACTTAGTCACAAAATTTTGCTGTAGTTCTTTTGTGTACCATTGGCTTAAAACAGCACACCTCCATGCTTGACAAAGCTAGTTTCTATCGTTGACAACCTGCTTCTTAGATTGTTCTTACACCAGCTTGATGCGATTCATCTATTACTCCTTTCCTATCAATGCAGTATTGTAGCCAAGAATATTTTCCTAGGGAATTAGTAGAGGTTTAAACTCTATATACATTCATTTGCAGTACCAGATTCCTGAATAATTACTGTTTGAAAATAATCACTGCTGTCTAGAATTTTGAATAATATGAATTTCATTCAAGAACCTGTCAGTTGTCAAATTGCTTATTTTTCGTTGTTCTTCAGCCTTTTGCAAGTATATTCTCTCTTGAATCTGATGATTGTTTCTAATATATGGTTTCAATCTTCAGACTGTCATCACTCAAATTAATCATGCCATTGGAGCCTCCGGTATTATAAGCCAAGAATGCAAGACAATGGTTGCACAATATGGGAAAATGATAATTGAAATGCTGGTAGCTAAGGTGGGGATGATGGGTCTGGTTCTTGTATATTGTATTTAGCACCACTTCTCTTCCATCACAGCGTGTGTTTTTGGGGGAAGCTTCACATGCTTAGTTTCTCTTTCATGCTCTTTTGAACCATATCTTGACCCCGTTTTAAATGAGCTGACTAATGCTTTTCCATTTGTTGTAGACACAACCACAACAGGTGTGCTCTCAAATAGGATTTTGCACATTTGATGGAACTCGCAGTGTTAGGTCAGCTGAAACATTTTGGTGGTTCTAATTGTATATGTTCTTATAGACAATCCTAGTTAGCTTCTTGAGCTATAGCTATGGCATCATGGATTAATTTAACCACTGCTTCCAGTATGGGCATTGAGAGCGTGGTGGATGAAAATCTAGATAAGCACTCAGATGGCGTGCATGATGCCATGTGTACTGCTTGTGAGATGATGGTTGTTTGGATGCAAAATCGTCTCAGGCTGAATCAGACAGAAGATCAGATTTTGAAATATGTGAACGAGGTACTTTGCCTTTTATTCCCTTTATGGGGAAAAGTAGTTTGAAAACATTAATAACCACAATTTAATTTCAGCTCTGTGAAAGATTGCCTAGCCTTGAAAACATTAATAACCACAATTTAATTTCAGCTCTGTGAAAGATTGCCTAGTCCAAATGGAGAATCAGCTGTTGACTGTAGCAGTCTGTCTTCCATGCCTAGTGTCTCATTCA
Organism: Erythroxylum squamatum; assembly: GCA_025629845.1. Taxonomy (NCBI): domain Eukaryota; kingdom Viridiplantae; phylum Streptophyta; class Magnoliopsida; order Malpighiales; family Erythroxylaceae; genus Erythroxylum; species Erythroxylum squamatum. The sequence continues at coordinate 40,177,142 of JAOTBA010000205.1, forward strand.
CAATTGGTGGTAAAGTGTTCGACCTTACCCCAGAACAGGTATGTCATTGCTTTTTTTTTTGTGAATAATCAATGCTTGTTCTACTTAGCAGTTAATTCAAAGACTTTTCATGTCACATTTAGTTTGGTTATCCACAATTGTGGAATGGCAATTTCCTATCTGGCTGTAAAAATCATAGCTTTATTATTTCTTGCACCAAAGTGATTGTCAAGCTGTCTTAAAATATCGGTTTCTATCTTCCCATAATCTATCACTTCCTTAATGAATTACTTGGTTCATTTATTCGAATGAAGATGCTAGTGGGAGGCAATTTTCAAGGTGCCCTGTTCTCTTTCATTGATGATTCCGGCATCACTTCTGATGACAGTGCCATCTTTATCTTCTCTCCTGCACTTGAAGATTTCTAGGCCTTGGGAATGAAGGATAATTCTGCTTGTCTTCTGATTCTGCTACCCTCAAAACAATTACACAGTACCATCTTTATTGTCCTTCCCGCACTCTGATAAAACATAAAATTGCATATTTAGAAGAAAAGTAGAAAGAAGTGAGCTTACTTCATTTAGTCATACATAGAGAAAGTCAGAGGGATGCTTTGACAAGAATAATTGGTGTTAAATGCTCATCTCAACGCAGAGGAAAAATCAAGTGAGGTCCTTATATTCATGATGTTGTGAAGTACAATTAGGGTCTCATGTCAACTTTGTAGTATATTATTTTATTTTTTCAATTGTTGCATACTTTCTCTGGTTGTTTCTATAAAGTAATATGTCATAACTGTGGTGATTTTGTGTATTGTAGTGCCTTTTGTCTTTTTTTTTTGATAAATGCCTTTTGTCTTTTTAGGCTGACTTTGTTTATCTTTTCTTTTATCCTAATCGTTTGTTGTGTTATTTCAAAACTATCTGAATGGTGTTCCAACGGATCAGTATGTTCTTAAAGTGGGAGAGGGTGATTCAGCTCAATGCATTAGTGGATTTACTGCGTTAGATGTACCTCCTCCGCGTGGACCTCTATGGTAAGTTGCTCTTCTATTATTGTGAATTACACAATTGCATCTTATGGTTTGTTTTGATGCATGTCATAGCAAGTAACACCATTCTGCTCAGTTGAAAGCAAAATGGCAATGAAAATCTCTACTCAATCCTCAGTGTTCTGCATTAAGCGTAATCAGACTGTTTATTTATTTGTTATTCCGCTGTTTCAACGCGAAAGTTATTCAATTTCTAATAGGTGTTGACAAGATGCAGTACTATCCAGTCATTTGAAGTTGAACAATAATTTTGCATGAGGGAGTTTCCAACATTAGTCAGCATATCATTCCTAGTCTCTAAGCGTCATAATTTATTGTGAAGTGAACAGGCAAGAAACCTATACAAGACTATGCCTAAAACAATTTGAAGTCACCGAGAGGAAGATTACTGAACTGCACTTGTTTAGAGAAACTCTCGTCAGAAACTCTATTTGACTAGACTAAGTGAAATACATCAGTTCCCAGCCCTTTATACAAGTCTTTAGGTTAAATGAAATGTAAAAGTATATTCTTAGCGAGCAAGTTTTCCACTCAAAACAGAACACGACAACTTAGAACCTAAATACATCAATTCTCCTTAGTCTTGTTGTCAGACTTTCGAATTCCAGATTTACCCATCAATCGTATATCATTTAAAAGATTATTGTGTTGTTGATTTGTACTGTGCTTTGCTGATGCTGTTTGTGGTACAGGATTCTGGGAGATGTTTTCATGGGTCCTTATCACACAGTGTTTGATTATGGGAACTTGAGAGTTGGATTTGCTCAAGCAGCTTAACTGAAATCCATCTTTGTATCAATATATATACCAGTCTACTTCCTTATTTATCAATATATAAACCTATATATTTCCTTATTGTCCTGTAACAAATACATGTATACATTGTGCTATTAAAGATTTATGTTCAGCAAGCTGCGGACTTGGTAAAATGTTTTGTGTTCCCGTCCTGAACGTGTGAGCATATTCTGTATTGAAGTTCTTTAGAGAAAAGGATGATGTTCTAAAGGAGATTGAACTTATCTTCTTTTTTCGTTTCTTACTGCAGTTGAAATACTGGATATGTATAATCCTTCCATAACCATATCGGTATGAACGCTGATTTTTCAGGGCGTGATTAGCGTTAGAAGTACTGAAAGAAGTTATAATAATCTAACATCACTTGTAAAGAATGAGACACCCCAAGTCTCCAACAACTAAAACAGTACACTCCGTTCCCTCTCTCTTTTCCACAAGAAAAATGAGAGTAAATACGTATGAATCCAAAAACGTTCACATTGAAAGGCTGGTGACCCACTATTCAGTTTTGAAGTAGTGCCATTGATTCCTTCAAAAGCTACGAAAACGTGAGACAACATACAGAGCAGACCAAGATACCTTATTAAAAGTGCCTGCTAACAGCTTGTCATGACAGCAAAGTCAGAGTTGAACTGGTGACCCAAAAGAGAGTTTCAAGTGAGAGTTCGATTGGACCACCAAATCCCATCTAAGCTGAAACATTGTTGCTACTCAGGCCCGGAAATGGATGTTCTACAATCAACATCACCCCAACGATATCAATTTTCCTTTCCACCTGGTCTATTGTATCACCTTCCTCCCCGATTAGTCATTCAATTCCTACTCTTTGATTACTTAAGAAATGGTTCAAAACACATTTTAGAACTTAAAATCCTGAAATTAAATCTGAAACATTTAATTACAATGCTAGTTTAAGAGTTTTGTGCTACCATGGTATAGTAGCAACAGAAAAACTCTAGTATCCAGTGAAGAAGATTTTTATTGGATATATTGGATTTTAGAGTTATAGTGAATCATATGTGCACTCAAAAGGAACATGGAAAAGTAGATTTTGCCATTCGAGGATTGGCTAAGAATGGGTAGCAAACTGTTTATCTGGGTCAAAATCATGCTTGTTTCTGAGTACACAACTCTTTTTTTTTTTAAAATAGAAAGCAGATGAATACAAAACTGACACATTTATCACTTTTAATAACTGAAACCAAACCCTTGCGTACCATTTGTAGGAAATTTATGAAGATTGGCTGGTTCTATTCTATCTCTATTGTGTCTAGAAGTGGGACTCGACTCATAATTTGGACTACATACAATACACACACGTGTATCAAGCAGGGGACCAAACTCTTATCTGAACAACTAAAAGGGTAAGTTTAGTTTCAACAAACAAGCGACACATAACAAATTGAAACCCAACGCATCAACTCCCCTTTCAAGATCAAGACGGAACGCCAAAGCAACCAAAATGATCGAATCCTATCATAAGAAAGCGAAGGAAGAGAAGGATGAGCAAATTTATATTTAAATGGGTCCACTTTCTATGTACATATGCTTTGCTTATTATGCGGTTATGCCCCCTACGAGTTTCCTACCGCTTCCCCACTCATCACGGACACTCAGACCGAACCCTTCAACCCTAAACCTTACCCATTTCACGAAAGTATGTCAATGAAAACGTCAAAAAGAGGCCACGTAGAGAGGAGAACAAATTATAGACACCTAGCTAGAAGAGTTACGTACAGGCCTATTATATAAGATGGTTGCGAGAGAAAGGCGTAAGAGTCTACGTGGCGTGCCACCTAGGCAGCATGACAAGAACTGGAAGGCAGTGACCATAACATGAGAACTACCAGTTCCCATCTTTTGATTAGCATGTTAAATAGTAATATAGACGTAGCCACTCTCATCTCCACAAGTACGTTGCCGAATCGAAGCGTGTTGAGTTCGTTTAGTTTCATTATGCACGTGTTCCATGTTATGTGGTCCATTTTGGGCTCAATCCATAATCGTTTATCTTCTCCATACATGTTTTGTCAGATTCCCAGTTTCAAGTTCTGTATCTAAATTTTTAACTTAAAAGACATCGTTTTGTTTAAAACAATTGTGCCTGGAACAAGCTTAAGCTTAAGCAACTTAGACTTAGATCTAATTGAAAAAAGAATATTGTTTAACACTTTTAATTTTAAAAAAATTACATAAAAAATTTTAACGAGACCGGCCAAGAGTTGGCCAATTGTCGTATCTAATCGTATTTTAAAATTTAAGGTAGAATAAATCTTTAAAAAAAAAAAAAAAGCAAAGTAAAACAAATAATAATAATAATAGATAATGGATGGGGAGTTGCTTTCGATGGAAGAAAGGGTCTCTCAAGATAAGCTACCTTATAAGCCACGCATAAGATCACATACAACGACAACAATCACCCTTTCCTTCACTTCACTTAACTAAACTATGAGCGTTAAAATTTGGTTCCAACCAACGGAACTACTACGACCCAACAAAGCAGACGAACTGTTCATTGCTGGTATTATGACATGATAGCATTTCCTTTATCCCTGATTACACCCACCTGCTTAATTAATTACTCTGCGAGGACTTTAGGAATTAGTTGCAACGTTTTTGGTCCTCCTTTTCTGGCTTTATTTCACTCAAGTGTCCGTTACTTTTACACTTTGTGAAGATTCCTTTTGAAGATTTAACGTGTAACTTAAGGAAGAGCTAGCATGTCAAACCCATATTTTGTTATTGTTAGCCGTTACTCAATTCATCATGTAATCAGTGAAGAATCAATTAAATCCTTGAGTCAGTACTGAGTAATGGTGTTTTAGGTGTCGCTTATGTTCTTTTAGGCCATGATTGATTCATTTCTTGAAGAAGTACAGATGGGTTAGATTAGATCAGCCGTTTCTTCTTCAACGACACATGTAAACTGGAAAATGATTAATTTATGATGGTTACTTAGCTTGAAGGACATAACTGATGGTTGAATAAAGTTATCTAATCTTGAGGGATATATATCGTTAGTGGAACAAGTACTCACGGCTTCATCTATAGTATATATATTACTAAACTAGCACGACTCCAGTACAAGTCTATCCATACAGGAAGAGGCTAACGACTTTCTACGAAAGAACAAAGACAATCCTTGTGGAAATTGTTCCAAAGATTCATGTACATGGCAGTAAATTTTGGGATGCAGACCATAATCATCTCAACTTGTCCTGTCCAATCCAATCCACCGAGATTGACATCACATCATACATAATATGTAACGGAGCCAATTGCAATTGACCTTCATTGTTCCAATTTTGACTTTGATAGACGCCCAAATGAGCAAGGAGCTTGTACTTTTGGAAAGAAGACTTGAGTTTTGACAATCCCATCAGATCAACTCGCTTTTGGTGGTTAAACCCACCCCCCACCCTCAATGTTCACACATTACGGTAAGCCACCAAACTTAATTGGTTTTCAAAGGCCAAGTAGTACAGCTGCTACTACATCTTCATCTTGCATACAAAACAAAAGCTTGGTGGTGGTGGTGTATCCTCCATTACCACGCTCTGTCCTATCCTATCCAATCCTATACTCACCATACCAAACTAAGATCCAAATACAAAGTTTCTTACCATACCATACCCCTCCTTTATTGATTGTTGTACACTAATTAAATGGTAAATAATAAATACACCCCCGACTTCCCCCTAACTAGACACGTGTTCGCTTTCCCACCTGCCACGTCGCGGCATGCCCCTGTTTTTCAATCCCCACCCTTATTTTGACACGTTGTATACTCTGCTTTAAAGGAATTGTCAAACTCTGGAGGAAAGACGAGAATGACTCAACCAACCAATTAAACTGCCCTTATATATATATATATATGCTCTGCCATTCCCACCATCCTCCGAGCGTACATCAAGCTTCATTTCTTTCTTTCTGTTATCGACCAAATGGATTGGATTAGAGGTCAGACCATAGGCCACGGCTCCACTGCCGCCGTCTCCCTCGCCACCTCAATCCATTCCGGTCAAGTATTTGCCGTCAAGTCCACCGAGTTATTTCAATCAGAGTTCTTACAAAGGGAGCAGAAAATTCTCTCTTCCATAAGCTCCCCTCATATAGTTAGCTACAAGGGCTTTGACGTTACTAGAGAGAACGATAAAGTTTTGTTCAATCTTTTCTTGGAGTACGAGCCGGCCGGAACTCTCTCTGATAACATCCGTCAACACGGAGGTAGATTCGAAGAACCAATCATCAGATGCTACACTTCTCAAATTTTGCAGGGTCTTGATTATTTGCATTCAAATGGATTGGTGCATTGTGACATTAAGGGTAGCAACATTCTCATGGGAAGGAGTGGCGCTAAAATTGCTGATTTCGGGTGTGCAAGACGGGTCAACCCTGTGGAGTCCGATGCGTCCGAACGCATCACAGGGACGCCAATGTTTATGGCTCCGGAGGTGGCTCGGGGGGAGGAGCAGGGGTTTCCCAGTGATATATGGGCTTTAGGGTGCACAATCATCGAAATGGCTACCGGAGGACCGCCATGGCCGGATGCCGGGGACCCGGTTTCTGTTATCTACCGCGTGGGTTATTCGGACCAGTTACCGGAGTTCCCATGTTTTCTGTCAGAACAAGCAAGGGATTTCTTGGACAAGTGTTTAAAGAGAGATCCAAAGCAGAGGTGGACAGCTACTCAACTTCTCAAACACCCCTTCTCGGTCGAACTCAATTCTCAAATTATTAAGCAAATTCAAGAATCTAAACCACCTTCAAATTCTCCTACAAGTATACTTGATCAGGGGTTTTGGGATGAATCAGAAAGCCTGGAGAACCTGGTGCATAGCTGTGACGAGAGCTCAGCTGGTGACAAGATCAGACGGTTGTCGGCGCTGACAGAGGGGCCCAGTTGGGTCTGTGATGGGAATTGGATCACAGTTAGAGAGAATTCAAGTGAGGCAGGTGATAAGGTTGAGGCCAAAGATGGTATGGTTGACTACGGTTTGGTAGAGGAGGAGTTGTTTAACGATTTAGACAAGGAGATGAGCGGTAGGTTTAGCAGGGAATCTTGGGGTGACTGTAGATATTGGGATCGATGATTTTGTAAATGGGGACAAAGAAATACTCTTGATTCCTTCTAGTTCTAGGAAAGTATCATTTTTACAAGACTAATTCAAGTTTAGTATTCGCTCAACATTCGTCTAAACCTGTTAATTTTCTTGGCGTTCTCATTCAGATTATTAGTTAATTGACATTTTCCAAGGTCAAAACTAAATCCATTTGTAACGAGTTGAAGCGTATTGCAAATGCTCTGTTTCTGGATAAGCTCTGGCGGAAACGGACAGGTTGGGAAAGTTCTTCGGAATCGGTTCTGAGGACATTTGGTCTAAATGAATATTTATGGGGAATTTGGACAGCTCCCATGTCATCCCTTTCGTTTCTGAAAAGGGCGGTAACACGGTGAGGTAAGAGTGACGCAATCCTAGTCCAGCGCAACTGTCCCTGTTTCTTTATTCAATAGTAAGTGGACACTGGATCGGAAACTTCGGGACAACAGATAAAGCTAGCCGGTGTGGCGGTGGAACATTATTATTAGCCAAGTGAAGTGAAAGGGCGGAAGCTTCTTTGATGTTCCAATCCCTTCAAGCAACCTCCATTATTCCAGAACCATTAGAACATTTCCAAGCTCCAGGGATTCCACCAATTCCCGTCGTTTTCTTACTTGTGGCGGCTAGAATTACACGGTGCAAAACATTACACATTTTCTTGCACTGAGTTGAACACGCATGGCATGATTCTTGCTTCTCAGAGTTGCGAAAGAAATATTGGAAGTGTACGAGTCATGGGATACATACAGGTGTGCACTTGTGCAGCTATAACGGCGTGACAGGATATCATTATATGCTAGTGATACAGGTGTGGACGTGTGCAGCTATAACGGCGTGACCGGATATCATTATATGCTATGTCCAATAGAGAAACATATAGGCTACTCTATTTTTCATAACCTAATCAACTATATTCATCAAGTTTCTATAAGCAAAATATATCATATTATAACATTTTTCAAATTTACATTCAAACCCCAAATTTTTATTAAATTAGCTTTGTCTTTTTAATCATTTTTTAGGTGTAACTTATCTTAAATATATTTACAAAAATATTAATAATTTTTAAATTTAGAAAACTTAAAATATTTTAATTTGTCTTCATTTTTAATAAAATAATGCATGTTCATATACTAAATTAAAATCTAATAAAACATTATAATCTCCTAAATATTATGAATATTAAAACAAGGCCACTTTTTTGTATATAATATTATATAATACAATCAAGTATTTCTCTAATAAATATTAATCAAAACTTTTCAACTATTTAAGTGTAATAAATTATATATTAATCACTAATTATTTTAATTGTTTGTGTTATGTCTAATGATTAATAATTAAGTTAAGATAGATAATAAATAGTTAAGCATGATTCTCATATTGGTAGTTTCTAAGTCAACAAATCACTTATATAATTGACACAATAAACTTTTAATGTTTAGAATAAAAATGCCCATGAGAGATCAATTTAAAGGTTTTATTCTATAATACACTTATTTAATTATTTTCATACTTTTGAGCATAAGATAATATGATTAATGAGATTGATTATTTTTTATATTAAAAAACATAAGATAACTAACGAGTTCAAATAGGGATAAATTATGAGTCATTTGATTTCACTTTTATTTTTTGTTGTAGTTTTTGATTTTTACCTGTTGTTTTTAATTTTTATCTTCTTCCAATAAAACAAAAACTGTTTGATTCTTAATGTTAACGAAGTTATATTTTTTATTACTGATAATAATTAAATAGTAGATAAAATTATAAAAATTAATTTGTAAAAATTAATTAATGAAGTACTTTTATTTGGATCTCTTATATAATATTTATTAATAATTATTTGTAAAAATATACTACACTTTATTAAAAATATACATTTTATTAAAAATAAATAATCCAAATCTAATTAGTAAAAATTGTATAAAAATAATATTTTTATACATGTGGGCTAAACATCATGTACACTCCATTTTTTTGCAATCGTTAAGTGGGCTTAAGGTAAGTGGGCTTAACGTAACTAGCTCTTATGAGCAGAGAAGATGTAAACTTAAAGGACAGCCAATCTATAAAAAAACAGTAGGGCAGAACCACCTACTCTACTCTTCTTCATTTATAGTTTCTTCCTCTACTTCCCTATCTCATCCCGCTACTTTCTTATTGTAACTAAACTACCTAACCTCATCTGATATTGTCAACCGTCGGACTGGTGCAATAATGTTACTACAACCTATTACTACTCTTACCAAACAACGAGCTAGCTCATGCTTTGAACTAAAGATAATTTACTTTTATTTGTACTGAACGTCACTACATTAAAAAGAAACATAGATGATTGCGAATTAATCAGTGCCACTGCAACATGAAGGTTGAGTTTCCCGTTTATTCTTTACTGTTGTCTTGGGATTGAGGTGCAAATGGCTTCTAGTGGTCTCTACTTATCATAAAGCAAGTATGTTAACGGACAGGAATCCAAAACTCTCCTATATTTCAAACAACACAAATGATCATTAGGAGTTCGGTTGTATTGTAATGAATACCGTACCAGGCTCGGTACCGGATTGAGCTCTGGAACGAAACTGTATTGGTATCGGTACCGGTCGGTACCGGGCACCGTTTCGGGAAATTTTTTAAATTTATAAAATAGTCCCTAAAATTTTTAAAAATTGCAAAATAGTCCATATTGATATATTATACAGTTG
>JAOTBA010000205.1:40186873-40198989 GCA_025629845.1 Erythroxylum squamatum
GTCAATTTCCAATTCCAACAATCACAAAACATTCATTATTGTATTTCCATTCCTACCAAATAATGTCAATTTCCAATTCCAACAATCACAAAACATTCATTATTGTATTTCCATTCCTACCAAATAATGTCAATTTCCAATCCCAATAATCACATAACATTCATAATTCCATTACCAATTTCAACAATTTTCAATTCTAACAATCACAAAACAATCATAATTCTATGTCCATTCCAACAATAACTAACAATTTCCAATCCCAATAATTACAAAACAATTATAATTCCATTACCAATTCCAACTTCCAACAATCACAAAATAATCATGATTCTATTACCAATTCTAACAATTCCCAATTACAACAATGACAAAACATTCATAATTCCATTTCTATTTCAACCATTTCCAATTCGAGCAATGACAAAACATCCATAAATCATAATTCGATTTCCATTTCTAACATTTCCAAACACTTTTTATTTTCAATTCCAACAGTTATCAACAATTTCCAATTCCAATACAATATTTGTGCGTATATAATTTTTCTTTTACAATATATCAAATATGAAAAGACAACCTAAATCCTAAATGCATAGTTCATCATTATAATTAATAATTAAAAAGTAGAAAAGGTATTCAAATAGTTTCATTAATTATGTTGTAAACTATGTATGTAATTGTAAATAGAATTAGATGTAATGTAATCATGTAAATTATTAATTTGCTAAAATAAAAAATCAACAAAAATTTAATTCCTAAAATAAAAAATCAACAAAAATTTAATACTTAAGTGTTGTGATTTGATTTTATATATTTTTATATAGTAAAAATTTCAAACATATATTTCTAAACTTTTGTTAAAATTGTTAATTTTAGATAATATGCATTATGTTTTATTAATTATACCAATTAATTTTATATATTTTAATTTTGTATATACCAATTGCATTTAACTTTTAAAGTTCTAACTACTTACAAGATAATTATTTATAATTATAACATAAAAATTTCGATTGATTAAAATTGTCTAAAATTCAAATTCAATACCAAAGTACGAAACACAACTTACAATTTACAAAACAACATACTTTTATTTTCAATTTTCAATTTTCTACTGTCAACAACAACTATACTATGTCTAATCTAATATCTATATTACTGTACCAGACTACCAACCAATCTACCCAATTTCAAATTCCAATTTTCAAATCACAATTACATAAATGAGAAATGTAATTTCAAACATTAATTCTTCAACATTGCTCAATTTTTCCCCTCCATCATCGGATCATCCAACTTCCAACAACAACACAAAAAAACCATATCAACACTCCAACAGTCCAACCAACTCCAACACCAAATGGCAAATGCATCATCGGATTATCAACCAAAACCATAAACCAAAACACAATAAAATTTAAATCAAGTCAGAAATTTTTGAAATAAAAAAAATCAGAAAACCAACTCGGGTCTTTGGCGGGTCGTCGGGTTTTATCACGGGTCAGTGTGTGGATCCGTCTCCGGTGCTGCGGTGCGTTGGCTTCACGAGGAGGAGGTGGTGGCCGGTGGCGTCTTCGAGTCCCCGTGGAGTAGGAAGCGTTTTCGATGTCTTCGATGGAGGATGAGGCGATGTCGGATGTCGCGATGAGCGAAGGAGAAGAGAAGCCACGCGACGGTGAGAAGAGGAGAGAGGCGGCGACGATGAGAAGAGGCGGTCACGCGACGGTGAGAAGAGGAGAGAGGCGGCGACGGTGAGATTGAGAAGATGAGAGAAGAAGATCCTGAAGAGAGAAGAAGAGTCCAGAAGCAGAAATGTTTAGGGAAATTTAAGGATATTTTTCCAAAATTTGCAAATCAGCACCTGAATTTTTAAAAGTTCACGGTACCGGCCGGTACCGTACCGGGCGGTACTAGCCGGCACCGACCAAAAATCACCGGTACCGGCCGGTATTTTAGGCCGGTACCGTGGTGGACCATTACGTTCCGGCTGGAACCGCCCGGAACGGAACGGTATTCATCACCATGATTGTAAGAGCACTACAGTAGGTAACAATAACAAAGCCGAAAATATATTTCACCATCAACATTCACATGCATGCTCTCCGGAAAGCTCTTAAAGATAACCAAACGCTAAGCATCATTCATTGACGAAATGCCATGTATATAGGCATATATTAGCTTGGTTAAAATCGTTACTGATTTTCGATTGAATTTGTTAATTCTGTGCTGGCTATCAACGAAGATGTTCTTGGCATGCATATTTGGATTTTGATATATATACATTATAGATTAACATTTTGTTAATAAGTATTGGTTGTTATGAACTCTTAAACTATTAGAGAACTCATTTTGATGTACTCATAAATTTTAATTATAGTGGATTATTTTTTGGATTAGGTCCCGTAATTTTTGCTTATCACATTGAAAAGGGTATCTAAATTAGAAATTTAATATTTTTTGTTTGATTTATTTTTTGTATATTCGTTTTTAATCCTCATAGTTTCATGAGAGAGAGAGAGAGAGAGAGGTTTTATTTTGCTCCCTATATTGTGTTATTGTTGCTTCCGTTGTGTCGAGCATCAAGTGGTATCAGAGCTTTGGTTTACTATTTATAAGTTTAGCTTGATTGAAAGCTAGAGCCTAATTACTGTAGAATGATCAATTAGAATGGCAAAAATTATCACAAATAGAAAGGTAAGATAAAGATTTATTGTTTGTGAAAAGAAGCCTCTAACAGTATTTGTCACTAAAAAGCCCCCGAGTCTAAAAGTGATGAAGAATGGGCATTTGAGCATGAAATTGTTTGTGGCTCTATTAGAAAATAGGTAGATGATAATAATTTGAATCACATTTCAAATGATTCACAACTTTGTGGGACAAGCTTGAATTTTTGTACATGTCAAATACAGGTAACGATAAATTGTTTTTGCTTAAACAAGCCATGAATTTGAGGTATAAGGACAATAATTCCATCTTTTAATCACTTGAATGAATTTCAATGATGCTTTGATCAGTCGTTTGGCATGGGTGTAAGATTTACAGATGAGAGTTTTGGAACTTTAGTTGTAAAATATTTATAACATTCATATTTACTCCTCATAATTTCACTGAAAGAAAAGATCCTACTTTGCTCATCATATTATACATTCATGTATTGCCCTTCGATTTCCCACGTCTCCTCTCAATTTCTATTAACTGTTTTTTTTTTCTCTGTTAGCCACTTTTTTCATTTCTTCCGGTCCAGCAAAAGTAAAGTTGATACAAGTGTAGCCAATCATATACATATTCATGAGAGTATACAGACGATTTTTAACTTCTCTTCGAGCTACAGTACTGCTTGTCAACCTTGGAAAACGAAGTGTTCCCACGACAAAATAATCCAGCAGAAACATGCATAACCGTAAAAGGATTCAAGCAAAAATCGCCACTTTATAACACCCAACTCAACATGGTCAGGTTTATGTGACGGACAATCATAAGAAAGTCCTGAATCATAAGACTGCAACTAGGTTACAAACAAAAATCGCAAATCTTGCTCTGTCAATTTCCCCAGGGCAGCTGACGTCCCTCCAACAGTCCTGTGAGAGGGCATTACAAAGAAACAAATTAGACTTGTTCAAATGTTATTTGCTAACGATAAAGATCAAAGAAAGATAGCATAGAATTAAAAGAAAGGACCTAAGTGCACTGGGCACAATATGTTCGAATCTAGACGTGTAAATCACGATCAATAACCGACTTACCCCTCAAACACTACTTCCTTCTTTGCTTGCAATTGCAGAATCTTCTCCTCAACCGTGTTCTCAATTACAAATCTCACAATCCTATGGTGCAAATACGTCAGCCATTAAAGGCATGAAACTCGTTGCTTATAATGATAAGCTTAAATACCATACCTGATTGGTTTATACTGTCCTATTCGATGGATTCTGTCTTGGGCTTGCCTCTCCACAGCTGGGTTCCACCAAGGGTCCATCAAGAATACCTGAAAGTTTACACAATTTCATGCAATTATGAATAACCTGGATACCAGTCACAAGGAGGGCAGATTGGCATCTGAGAAAATGATGGCAGCCAAGATAACAGAATAGACGAAGATGTATATAGCTATTAATAATAAATGAGACAATAGACAACAGACCTTGCAATAATCAGTCAAATGACTAGCAGAGAAAGTCAGAGCACAAGACTAAAACTAAACGTAAGAAATTTGTGCACGTAATACTGGCACAGAAGTGGTAAGGAGCTTCATGTAAACACTTCTAAATCTAGCCCACTGAGGTAGAATAAAGTTAACTACCGCTCTCCAGTAAGGCATAAAGGGAACGCATATACAAGTATCAAAATGACTTGAGATAGCTCACATGTGATGCCACTGTCAGATTCAAGGCAACACCTCCAGCCTTCAAACTCATAAGGAAAATTCTGCAATCTGGATCCTCAGAAAATCTCTTAATAGCAGCATCTCTTGCAGGCAAAGACATGCTTCCGTCCAATTGAACACAAGTTACACCCGACTACAAAATTGTATCATGTTAGATGCTCCTTCAAGTTCAATTGGAAAAAAACATATAAAGGCATAAGATTAGCACCTTCATGAGGGAATAGTTAATGAGATCCAAGAACGAGGTAAACTGGCTGAAAACAATTCCTTTTGCAGAACCATCCCTTTCAACCATACATCTAATCTCCTCTCTCTAAGGGCATTAAATGAGTCAGCAGTTACCAAGAGATTGCAAACAACAGGCAGGTTGCAGCAATTAAAGCAAAGTACTTGTAATAACAGTGCAACTTTCATGTACTACATACCAAGGCTTCTATTTTTGTGCTTGTTTGAAAATTATTTAACTCTATTCTGTTCAGAATACTAGAGGATCTGAAGCCCTTGACAGTTGTTTTAGTAATCTGACGTCCACTAGTCAAATCAGCAGTAACTAACTTTGAACAGTTGGGACAACGGACTTGTCCAACAGTGCTGGAGTAATCAAGTAAACAAGCCTTACAAAAGACATGAGCACAAGCAGCAACCTGAAAGAATAAATAGAAAAGTGTATAAGAACATCGAGGGGAACATGAACAGTTCTGTTAACATCCATGCAAGAACAGCAGCAACAAGGTACAGCGGAATTGAGAAAAATTGAATCCATATATCTGCTCGTTCTCCTTGCTTCAATTAATATCGATAACCCTCATTTTATTTGAATGAACCAGTAATTGACTATTTTATCAAGCACTGCAACCATATTACAATACCTGGTCACTGCACCCTTTGAAAAGATGTGCTTAAAAGTCTTACAGAACAATGGGCAACAGTAGTTGATATGGACTAAACTTTAAAGTAAAATGAAAATAAAAGAATAGGAAGCAGATAAAGAAAAAGAAAAACAAGGACAACCACAACACTGTCACTATCTAAGAACAAGAACAGTGAGGAAGCCCTTGCTGTAATGAATGATAAACACAGAAATATGTTGATTTTAGAACTTTAGAGAAGAGAAAGTCGCATACTCCAAAAAGAGAGATAAGGACAGAAAAGACTACCAACCACAGGATCTTCTGCAGGATCATGACAAAGGTCACACACTTGTTCAGCACTATCTGCATCAACCATGTTTCCACTTTTTAAAGCAGCAGCGTTAGAATATACCACCAGGTATGGATGATTAACGGCCTGTAATGTTCAAAGATTAAAACAAGAATGAGAATTGAGGACTATATAAGAACAATGAGACACTGACAATCCCAGGTCTTCAATTCTCAGATTTTGGACTCCATGCATTGAGTGATTCCACAAAATTTAAAAGATTCTCATATCAAATCATGCCTTAAGAGTTGATATTATAGTTCAAACACTAGATTTAACATGATAAATTGTCATGATGAGATGATTTAGACACCTGCCGCAAGCGTGTCAGAAGGTCAAATATGTGTGCGTAGTTGTTCAACACAGTTCCAGCTTGAACGTATCTGTAAAAAGTAGAAAGAACAGAGAATGAATGCCTGAAGTTGTAGCTTCAATCTATTACATCTATGTGAATTTCCACCAACAACCACAAAAGTAAGATAAAAAGAAATTCAGCTTACTGGCAGATTTCCAAAATCTAATATCTACATTGTAAATTGTAGGTGAACAAAAGTAATTTGCAGAAGTACACTCTAATAATGCACCAAAGAGTGGCATACGTATTAAATTGTGCTTGACTTTCACTATGTAATGACTCATAATAATCTTCTTCTGTAATATCCATTGCATCTCGCCTCAGTGTGACCTGTAGTTAAGGTGCAAAGACAATTGTCAGCAAACTTAAAAGTAGATACTTAAGTTGCAAACTAAAACATGTGATAAGAAAACTTACAATACGTGGAGGGAGCGCAAGATCAGCAGCCCTTCCATTTTTAGTGCGCCTTAATAACATGTCTTTTAGAACCTTTTTTGTCAGCAAAAACATTGCTCTTCTCCCCATATCAGAATTACCATAAGATTGAATTGGCTTGGCAATATTCTAGAAATAAGCAAAAGAAAATTATAATGAGTTACAAATTTTAGGCCAATAAAAAGATTAGGCAAAAAATAGTAACATAACAATTCATGAGAATTATGTGTGTTATATGAGATAATTCTCTAATAGGATTTCCTATTTAGGGTATTTATAGGATACTCCTACTTAGGGAAATTTAATTAAAGAAGAAAGGCTAATTACATAAGATATTCACATAAAAAGAAAATAATATCAGTTGTAATAGACTCTTCAGTACTCTCCTAAAAATTAGTCAGTCCATGTTTTTCATTCTTAATTTACTTGTGAGCCCTTGAAACTTTAATAGAGAGCCTTTTAGTGAACACATATGTAACTGTCAACTAGATAATATATAGGAAATAATTAATCAATCTGGTGTACAACTTTTCCTCTTCGAAATTTCTATCAATTTCATCCATTATGTGGAGCAAGATTCTGAACTATGTATTTTCAAAAAAGAAAAAGATTCTGTATGATGCTCATTGTTGATTTCACGTCACAGTATATTTGCATAAAATCTTCTGCATTTATTTTCATGTCCTTAAAAAAATGCTCTTGACACTAAAGAATCTTAAAGTCACCCATGCTATGGTAGTTAAGAGCAAGAATTCATAGGAGAGTTTCACTAATTTCCTTTGCAGTAATAGGAAACATAACATTTTTAATAATCTCCAATGATATTGAGTTCCAAAATCAAGACATGGTCATCACATCCTCCTTCATTACACAGGACCGCCTGATCATCTAGTTTTGATCCCTAGGCATTCTACATTCCTTTAGAAAGGTCCACAGTATATGGGACAAATAGATGAATTTTCCATGGACGGTTTAATATTGCCATATTTGGCAGGCCACAAGGGAAACCACTTGCAGACGAGATAGCAAATGGAACTAGGACATTAATCATGCCAACGGAATGTTCTTCAGAGAAATCTGGCATTTCAAAAGATAGCTCAAGAAATGAAATGTCAAAGAGACAATAGAAGGCTAAGCCAACCCAGAGGAGATGTGCTAGTTTTGATACCTAAGGATAGGTTATACAAAAGATTAAAAGAAAGACAACTGATAGAAAGGTGGCTCAAGAACTACTACTGTAATACCATGCAGAAAGAGTAGGCAGAGAAGAGTAAACATTTCGAGTTCATCAAAACTATTAATACATATTACTTAAATATTCCCTAATAGGATCCCTATTTACTGTATTTTCATAATGTTCCTATGTAGGAAAGACTACTTAAGGTCAATTACGTAAGGGTGCCCATATAAGGAAATAGTATCAGCATTAAAAACTCTTCCAACAGATGTGGATAAGGAAACCTTAAGTGGAAAAACTTACTTTATTCCACCAACAGAAGTGTCTGACAGAACTATGAGGACAACCAGGGCAAGTTGTTGAAGTCCTATAAATGTAAATGAACATCAAAATAAGTGTAAAAGATATGAAAGTCAAATAGCTTGACTTCCAAACTCAACAGATAGATGAGCAATTATATACAGAAAAGATACGATAGCGTGGTGTATCAATTGATATTAAGAAACCAACTTAACTTTCAAGTAACCACATATGTTTTCTATACAGAAAACAAAAGAATAGTTTGTAAATAAAGCAGAAATGTAAATGTTCATAAACATTATAGTGAGAAAGAAAGTCTATTAAAGGTCCAGGTCCACAAAAGCTAATATCATATTCACAAAACACCAGAGTCTTGGACCATACCTATAATCAAGAATTTTGCAATCACAATCCTTACATAAGTAATATGAGTATGGATATATTTGCAAAAAGCGAACCTGCACACATAGAATTCCAAATGTATAAGCAGGAAATTTACTTGATAATTAAATACAGTTATTTGGAATAAAGTGTTCACCAAAGAGTATAGTTCTCCAACTCGGTTCTGAAGGGGAGTGCCACTAAGAGCCCATTTATATGAAGATTCTAAAGCAAAAACAGCTTTTGCAGTACTGCATCGTCTATCCTTAATACAGTGACCCTGGTTTGGATCAGAAGAAAAAGAGAAAGTATAAGAATATAACATTGAAAAGGCAAAACTAGGCCAGGATTGGAAGCAAAGTCTATGGAAAGTGAGATGTGTATAAGAAATGTGTATAAGAAAAGCAAAGGGAAAATAAGAAACAGTAAGTAGAGAATTAAAAAAGGAAATTTAAGTAAATAAGCTTATTCCAGAAACAAGATATTATCATTCTTATCAAGTATTTCATCAGAAAATTTGAAACAGGAGGCCAAATATGGACTTAAAAGAAGCTAGAAATCTAAATCGAAATCTTGAACAGCTTCATGAACTTATTTTAACTGACATTGTAAGCAGAAAACCCAAAAGTAGCTTTACTTTTGCTATGCTGGCATCCAACCAATTTGGAGATTAATTTTGGTCAACCAAAAGAAGAAAAGAGAGAGAAAAACTAACAACCAGCTTGTTACCAAGTGATGGTTACGGTGAAAAAAATGACATAACATCTAAGACAAAAATTTACAGAAGCGGCATGACTATAGCTTACCTCGTCCAAAATAATACGATCCCATTTCACAGAATGTAGAATCGAGTTTTTTCTCCTTGAGTCTAGATAAGCTTCTGAATCTTCTAGGGTAACGCCATTTTCTGTCTCATTTTCCTTCTCTTCCTTATCATAAGCTCTCCCCTTAATATCATTTTGACGCCCATCATTTTCATCACCATTAGATTTTCTTTTCAGTATACTCTTTGGGGGAATTCTACGCTTTTTCCTAGTCTGTTTGGACTGTTTTTCTGTTCGCCTAGCATCAGGCCCACAATAGTACTTCATATGAACTAACAGTTTACGTCCATCCAAATATTTTCCACAGTATTCGCACTTTTCCTTGGGTGGCATCACATATCTTCTGTATTCAGCCTCAACAATTGAGTATGTCGTGATAACAAAATCATACTCATACAAATGTTCTGCCAGCTTCGTTCTTTTTGCTCCATGATAGATAAACACCTTGGTACTATTTGGTAATGTAAACTTTTCTATCTCATTCACCCATTGTGTGACAGCAACCACAGGACAGATTACAAGGGTTGGTTTGGCTCCAGTCTCAGTGGGTAAACCTGACGATGATGAGCTTCCACTGAACTCGAACATTTTCCTGTTCCTTTCTCGTTTTGCAAGAACAAGAGCAATTGCTTGAATGGTCTTCCCCATTCCCATCTCATCTGCAAGAATCCCTCCTCTGGTTGCAGAATCTTCTTGTTTCAAAGCCCAAGACAGCCATTCCTTTTGGTACCTTAACAAAGAGATAGTCAGGTCTGAAGATCCCTCATCAGTTTCCTCGAGACACTCATGTTGATTATCCGAGTCAAAAGCTTCTGTCATGTTCTCATCAATCCATTTCTGATCCTCTTCTTCCCAGATTTCCCACATCAACAATGGCTTTGACTTTTTGCTACCTCTTCTTCTATAAGACTTCTTTCTTTTGGGTCTAGGAAGTTCTTGTTGTTGGTAAGCCGGATGGTATTCATTATGGGGTTCTTGATCCATCTGCCTTCCTTGGGTAACTGCATATACATAAAAATCAATGCGTAATAGACGAATAAATAAAGGGAGAAAATGCGAATAAAAGCAGAGGAAGCAAAAGTACCTTCATCTTTGACGTCGTCCTGGTCAGAATAACGGCCTGTGTGAAGTAGAGTCAAGGTAAAATTATACAGAGTAACGCTCAAGAAGGGATGAAAAAGAATCAAAAAGTACCTTCTTGGCTGCTGGCGTTGTAGTCCGAAGATTCTTCAAAAGATACTGCGTTATCTTTTATAAGAGAAATAATGAAAACATATTCCAAGTAATGCGGCTCAAGAATAGTGTAAAAAGGCATAATAAGATCAAAATACCTTCATATGAGAAGCCGTTGCCGTCGGAGTCTGAAGCTGATACAGGAATATCCTCCCCCGTATTATCTGCTCCAAAGCCGGAAAGGCCAAATGACACGGCAATTTCATTCAATCTCTTAGTAACCAATAACCAAAGTTTAGAAAATGAATGAGACTATAGAACTCACCAGTGTCGGAGGCTTTCTTGGCAAAGGAGGAACGAGATCTGAGCTCCATCAGGGACGATGCTTGATAGAGATTTTGTGTTTATGATGTTAGGGCTAGATGAGAATCGATTTTGACAAAAAGGAATGAACTGAGCAAGTGTGGTGGTTCAGTTCACTTTCAAAGGGGTAAAGTGGTAACTGTACTAGCGAAACCGCGGGAAACAAGACAGGACGTTAACCCCAGGACGCGTGTTTGCATTGCGTTGGTTCTTTGCCTTGGGGTAGTGATTCAGTATAGTAGTCTGTTGGATATGTGATTAAATCAAAGGCCTAGTAGAGTGGCCCATTTGACTTGGTCCGTATGAGATGTGTACAATATATATCCGTTTCCATTTGTTGGTCATTCCTGAAGTTATCGGATGATAGAATTGGGAAGATGGCTCGTCCCATTTGGTAGGCAGAAGAGTTAATGAGATTTCTGACTGTACAGTAGGAGGTCAACCCCCGACTGTGGAGGTTAACGTTTTTTTTTTTTTTTTTTTTGATTAAACCATCTTATATCCGACGACACAGGCAATAGACTAATTCGAATTCGAGCCGGGTTGGACCATATAGGCGATAAAGTTATCCCTTACAAGTGCAGCTCCATTCTCAAGATTCAAAACCAAAACCTTGGTTAAGGGAGGAGGAGCCCTAGCCACTCCACCACAACACTTCCAAGTACGGAGGTTAATGTTAATGGCCAAGAGAGTAACATTCGTCGGACTTTCGTGACAGTAAAACTTGCGATGGGAGCAAAATCTCTCCTGCTACTAATTAGAATGACATGGTCGTAGACAATGGTCGGGGTTTTGGACACCGGTCAGGATTGGACAGAAGATTTCATGGTCTCTTAGTAGTTATTAGAATTACATGGTCATATTATACATAACAGTGGTTGGAGCTACTTCAGAATTATATGCACTGGTTAATGGATACTATGTACACGAAAGGTTGGAAGTTATTACAGTTAATCAATATCCAAGAATGGTGAAATTTATGTTGGATCAGAAACAGAAATAAAGAGTACATTCAGAATGTAGAAGGACATACATTACATTTGATTTCCTAATTACATATTCAAAAACATTTTATTAGACAACAAAGATGCCTGTATTAGGACAGGGCAATTGTTAAAAGGGGAACAAGAACTCTTTTAACGTAAATGTTTTACACTTGGAAGTGAAGTTATAGAGAGATCATTTGCCACCTCCACCACCGCTGCCGCTGCCGCTGCCGCTGCCAACTCCAACTCCATGGCCAGCACCAGTGCCTACTCCAACTCCTATGCCAACCCCAATTCCTACACCAAGTCCTCCACCAGCACCACCTCCTCCTCCAAGTCCTCCACCGGCGCCACCTCCTACACCTGCTCCACCACCGAAACCACTTCCATGCCCTGAACCTCCACCTAAACCACCACCCCCACCTCCACCAGCACCACCTCCTCCTCCAAGTCCTCCACCAGCGCCACCTCCTACACCTGCTCCACCACCGAAACCACTTCCATGCCCTGAACCTCCACCTAAACCACCACCCCCACC
>JAOTBA010000205.1:40207456-40225138 GCA_025629845.1 Erythroxylum squamatum
CCAGGAGCAGCCTTTTTGGGTCCAGGAGCTGCTTTGTCGCGATTCTCAAAGATCTTTGTTTGCTAGAGCTATGATTTAATTTTCGTCGCCTTTGTACTAAAAAAAAAACCACCGCGGATGCTCAGAAGGTAGCAGGACACGTTCTTTTCCATGGCTATTGGCAAATTAGGAAGACAGATGGTGTGCTTTTTTTTTGGTAAACTCCCGGTATCCGAACTTATTGGGCCGACTAATCCGGTTCGGGCTGTGCTTTGACTCAACAAATACATAGAATTTGGGCGTGTGTTTTTTATTTTTCTTTAACCATATTTTCTTCTACTAGATTTTGCGGGCAATAGTAGCAGTTCTATGCGTAAACCTTTGTTCGAGACAAGCATAGGTCTACTTTGCATATTGAAATGTCAAAAAGGGTCGGTTAGATTTTGATTCGATTGGACCGAATTACGGATCGATCATGGTCCTGACTGGATATAAAAAAAAAGACTATATTTTTTATTTTTTTTAAATATATGATAGGTCGAATTGACCGACAGGCCACTGGCCCGTGGCTCTGCCTGCCCAAGCCCGAGTTTTAAAGGAAGATTGAAGTTATAAGATTTAAGGAAGGAATGGTTTACATCGTTAGGTAAAAATGTAGTGTGCATTTCCGTAAATATTGTTTTATTTTCTCATTGAAAATAGGCCAGAACGGGCCTATGGAGTCGGTTACAGCGTCTCACAGGCCCAACATGACAGTGAAGTAGAGCTTAGACAGCCTATGCAACAAGTTCAGAACTCTGGGCTGGCTTGGTTTCCTGCCATATGTATATATCCTTGCCGGTTCCAAAAAATAAGGAAGTAGTTTAACATGTTCTTTTAGTCGACACGTTTCACTTTTAAGAAAGCAAGTGTTAAATTTCCGTAATCTCCATTTTTTTCAAAGAGCAGCGACTTATTCTCAAAATAAATTGTCTTGATATATATATATACACGTTGGAAACATGTGATGCAATTCCTCTTGGGTTGATCTAATGTAACTCGTTTTGACTAAGAGCATAACTGCGTATTGCTCTGTAAGATCTAAAAAAGTTGCATGTAAAGTAGACGGTATACCTGCCACCAAGCCACGTTTTCCTCCACTACTCGGTAGGTAAGTGTATGTTAGAATTCAGTTTTCAAATCAAATGGAATTAAAATTATTTACTTTTCAGACTTGTCGACCTTGTAACGAACGCCTAAGCATTTTCTAAGATGGAAGGCATCTATTTTGTTTGGCTCTTTGTGCCAATAATGATATTCCCCTCTCTTTTATAACTTCTTACTTCACAGGAATTCGGACCACCATAAGACAAAAAGAGTCGGGCACTCGGAGAAACGGATGGGTTTGATCAAAGCAGCGTTGGGCGACGGTATCCTAACGTCCATGTGGGTTTTTAGTGTTCCGTTGCTCGGCGTTTTCAGCTCCATCATAGCAGGTTACGTAGGCGTTGAGGTCAGGTCAATAGGTGGGCTTTTCATCACCATTAATTTAGCTGCAATTCTGGTGCTTACTTTCAGTAGCATAGGGGCGGCCATGGGCGGTGCCAGCTTCAACCCTGCTACCACCGTCTCCTTCTACGCCGCGGGGCTTAAACCTGATGCTTCTCTCATGTCCATGGCAGTTCGGTTTCCGGCGCAGGCCGTAGGTGGGATTGGTGGAGCCAAGGCAATCCTGCTGGTTATGCCACAAATTTACAAGAATACACTCAAGGGTCCTTCTTTGAAGGTGGATTTGCACACAGGTGCTATTGCCGAGGGAATAGTGACGTTTGTGTTCAATTTCGCTCTGCTTTCTATAATGCTTAAAGGTCCGAAATACATGGTGTTGAAGGTGTGGATGATGGCTGTGGTGACAGTAGGATTGGTGACAACTGGTGCCAATTATTCGGGACCATCCATGAACCCGGCCAACGCATACGGATGGGCTTACGTCAACAATTGGCACAACACTTGGGAGTTCTTTTATGTGTACTGGGTTTGCCCCTTTATTGCAGCAATTTCTGCTGCTTCGGTTTTCAGATCCCTGTTTATGGCTCCAGCCAAGCAAAAGAAAGCCTGAAGTGAAGAGGAGGCAATAATTGATGTCAAGACTCAAGGCTGGATTTAGATTAGATGTTATCAACTGTACTTTTCAAAATTTGTTCTTGGCCGCCATTATCAATTACTGATTGCTTGGAATTGGTTGGCCGCCGTTATCAATTACTGATTGCTCTTCGTGCTTGGAATTGGAATTCGTAACAGATAAGAAGTTCCTGAAAATATAAATGAAGAATTAATCCTGTCACTGTACTTTATCATTTACCCATTTCAGTGAACTGTCATTTCTTATTCTTCCATTGTGATAAAATACCAATGTCTAAAATACCATCAGGTTGGATTTTTCCACATATTCGGTGGATGACTATTTTTTTTTTAGTTATTCACGAAGTGTTTTAGGAGGATCCTAACTATGAGAAGGTATCTTTAAGCTATCTATACTCAAACTAATTTCTACTCGAGTCGGATAGGTTTCTTGCGGGGGCAAAACTCTGGTCCAAAATTTTAAACAGTTGCATACATAAAAGAAATTTGAACCTGTAACTTCACTTAAGCCAGAAAAATTTCGGAAGATGACTATTGACTAGTGGAGTCATACGTGCAATTGACTGAGCGGAGAAGTGGTAATTAGCAGTGTTTTGAAAATCGGACCGAACCGGTCGGTTGGACCAGAGAACCGGTGAATCGGAACATGAAACGGTCCAGTTTAGCCCGTATTTTTTGTAAGTGATTGACCCGTTCATTTTGCAGTCGGACCGGTAAAAACCGTTGAACCGGTGAAAGAAAGAACTGGCCGGTCTATTTAAAATGCCTTGATTTTGATGATTTCAACTTGAATAAATATTATAATTAGTGATCTTTTTTTAATCTTTTTGATGAAATATGACTAGTGAGCTTTGTTTTCTTATTTTGTGTTGTGTTTGGCGAATTTTTAAAAAAAATTGTAAAGATTTAAGTTTACAATTAGATAAATAAATAATTAAATAATATGTTTAAAAATTATTTTATATATAAAATGTATAAAATAAAAATTTATATATTTATTAATTACCGATTTAACTACGATTAAATTTTGATTAAATTATTAATCCTTAAATCAGTTACTTCTTCAATTTATTTATCGATCCGATTTTTAAAACATCGGTAATCAGAGAAGAAGTGATTCCCTCAGTGTCTGTACCTGATCAGGTAAGCCGAAAGGGTATCCATGGACCCCGGGGCCACGTAGATATTTTCAGTGCATCAATTAGCTTGTGGTGGATCTAATTACTCAGCGTGCCAACTACCATTTCGGAGAATATAATAATAGTTTCCCAAAGTTAACGTTTTAGCCAACCGAAAACAAATCATCTGAGAGAAGCACGGTCAGTCGGTCACTTGATATTTACCATCAGAAGCACGATTTTATAAGCATAGTTGAGTATGTACTATGTAGCCTAAAAGAACTTTCTGCACATGTCTTTAATAAAATTTACTTAGATAACTCATATCATTAGTGTGACACTTTAAAGACTCTTAAATTACAATCATCCAAATTTTTGCTGAAGCATAACATTAATTACTAAAATTTTTATCAGTTCTAAAAAAAAGATATTCATGGATCACAAAAGTATTTTATACAATACAACTATCCAAACTAGCACATAAAAAATATATACAATAAAACAATTTCACTCAATTAATCTGTTGGCTCTAATCTCCACTTTATCAATCACGTGCAATGAGGTTATTGATAAATTCTCCGTCTTTAAAAAAATGCAGCGGTAAGAAATGAATTGCCTATTTAGTAACGTTAAATTTTTTTGGTAAATAGTAAGATTAATCGATTGTACCTTTAAAATCAAATAACTCAATATATAAATTTAAAAATTAAGTGATTAAAACATACATATAATACTAAGATACATAACAATATTACTCAGCCTATTCGAAAAATTAAAAAACATCCAAAATTTTATTAGAACAATGATTGACTAGTATTATTTTTATTATTCTCATTTATATTTTATCTCATAATTAACTGAATTATTTAAATTCTGCTTAATATGGTAATCTCACATTCAATGGTTTACTGGCTTGCTTTTACCCATCATAATCTCTCACAAAGTGGAAACACAATCAAATGTATAAGTATTAGCACAGAGTATATCAACTCTTAATTTAATTTGGTACCCTAGTACTAATCTAGTACGTAGCTATCAGTACAAGATATCTTTAAGACTTGGGATATCTCGGTACCACTTCGGTACTTAGCCATCAACATAGGACATCCTCGAAACTTAAGATACCCTGGTACCTATTTTACAGACAAATACCTAGCCATCGTTCGCTTATATCTAGAAAACCTATGAATCTATGACTAGAATATAGCCTATCTAAGACAAGTCACTAATTATCGAATTACATCATTTATTCACAATCTATTACGAGTTAATCACTATTTAATTAACACATTTTTTGATGAATTAATAAGCGATACACCTCATTATATGTAACAACATATAAAACGAAACACCTTGTATTTTGTTAATTAATTAATGGTTAATTCAAAATATGATTAGTTATAAATAATTTATTAATGACAAAATGGTACACCACTTATAAAGTACAGTTTAAGGTTATCCTTACCTGAATTTCGGATTCAACTAATTGATAGTCCAATTTACTCCTTACTTTTCAGACCTATAGATTACAAAATTCTATTAGATTAATTGAAGAAAAAATTTCAACTCAATTACACTTAATAATCCAAGTTATTCCCTTTTTCACTTCATTCTTACTTATAAAAAATGTCCTTACTAACTTAACCATCATAATTACTAAAATATCCTTAACTATTAAAATCCTTATTTTATTCTCATTTATTTCTATTAATACAAAATTACCCTTCTTGAAAATAAATTCTAATATATTACCCATAAATTTTTGCATTTTCTATTTTACCTCTTAATACAACTTCAATTTTCCAAAATAACTTCTTCTTCACCCTCTCTTATTCTCCTACCTCTTCATTTTTTCTCTTTTTTAAGACACCTTTTCTTTGGCAAACGCAAGCACTTCCAATTTATGACCACCACACACATCCCTTTCATTGCGAGTCTGCAAAGTTTACCATGTATTGGAACTCCATGGGTAATGATTCCTCGGGTCAAAGCTGCTTGCACCATCAAGCCACAAACGCTGTCTGGGACATACTAACAAGCTTAAAAGCTCGATGGAAATGAAACAAAACTCCAACTTTGTAACTGCTACAAGTTTAAATTATCATGACATAACCAAGAGTTTTTGGTACAAGCTCAACCATCCAAGAGGAAAGAAAAAGTACAAGGAAAGAGGAAAATCCAAAGAGGTATTAATTGATTGTTAGACTGCTTTCATGGTCGTTTGCTCAGCCAGCAGTCAGTCCATTATGGTAAAATAATGAAGCTTTTGAAGTCTCATAGGGGAACTCTATCACACCACTTCATCAAGAACATAAAATCACTGTAAAGCATATTCACATTACTGCAATAAGGTGTACACTTTCTTTCTTCTTATTGCATGCTTTTGATTGATGCTTTCTGATTCCATTTCTTTTTGAGTGGAAATGTATACGTTATGACCTTGGTGATAAAGTCAGTACAGCGAAATCACCGGTCAAGCAACTTTGGTAACTTTAACAGTAGATCTTCGCACTCTTGATGCATCATGAAAATTTTGAAGCTTCATGGCTCAGGAGGAACTTCCGCGCATATACGATGGAAACTGCTGCAGACACCTATTCGATTGCTTTAAAGACAAATTTAACAAGCCTCAGCTTCCTTGTTAATTACCCGGTGTTCTTCACGCCCCTCATCACTGTAAATTCATGCCAATTTGAGCGTTAGATGTGAACCTCAACTGTACCTAACCCTTATGTCACTATAGACATTATTTATATATTTTCCCGGTCTTCATCTTCAGATCACTATTATTGACTATTACATTGTCTCTCGCTATTCTGTAATTAAAAAGAATGTCTTGGTCAATGAAGAAAACAAAACCTTCTCTCGACGTCCATCATCAGATTCATTATCTGGACTGGACACCTTACGTGATAGCAGAATTAAAAAAAGTAGATGAAAAAGGTATTAAAGCATTTTGAGAGGACAAAAGTAGCAGTTCTATAAATTAATACAAGTAGAGCTATCTCACTTTATAAACATTCAGGCTCCTTTCTTCCTTATTTTGTAACTACCAAAGGGTCATTTTCTTAGTTCCGGCCAGTCACTTGCTCACATTATTTAGTATCTTGACTCCTGCTGACAACCCAAAATCAGAATTCTTGTTTCAGGCCAGCTCAGTCTTCTACTTGTCAAAATTTTAACCATATCACATGTACTGTGGGTTACCTTTTACATTCCTTGGTCCTTTTGTCTGTTTTGGAGACTTGACTGACTCAAGGACTCTATCCTTAAAGATCATTTGAAGAAAATAAACTATCGAGGAAGCGTTGAAGATTCTGAAGTAAGACGACTTGAAGTAATAGCCAAAGAAGAACCCGATATGCATTTCAGATAAATATTTCTTTAAGATGTATTCCTACAAGAAGAAAGAATCAAGTATATCATTGGCTTTCAGAGCCAAGATGTTGAGGAGATCATTATTTCCATTTAATTATCGTTCATTACTAGTAAATGTATGAAGACCCAGAAAGACAAAACTCAAGAATATGATCAGTAACAGGAATTAAGTGAAAATGATAATGGACAGACAATAAAGAAATAACAAGAGGTTTAAGCACAATCCTTGGTATACAAAAGGCTAAAAGAACGAAATGCATACCTATACATAGTTAAGCCAGGAGCTTTTACTGAAGAAGTTAGCGTAGATGCCTCATGAGATCAGAGAGTTGTTAATCTCTCTTTCTCTCTTTGATTGCCTTATAGTAAAGCATCGTCCAGCAAGTGAGTATAAAAAGGGAGAAAAGAAGATGAAGGTTCATTGAACCTGGCCACTCCAAGGGTCGGTATAAATGAATAGGACCGCATTCGATGGTATAGGACATTTGCTTTGTATAGAATACTATTAAGACACGTTGGTTTCGGTCTGCTTCGCAAAAAGCCTGACGTGAAACGATGAATGTGTCGGTACTCGGTATTCCGTCGTCATGTGCGCGCGCTTCTTTTCCCTTTAGACAAAAATAATAACATAAAATCTTTTCAAATGCAGGAGAAAAAAGTTATGAAATTTAGAAATTCAAATACAAACTCCACGTAATCAATTAAGCATACAACAATAAGACATACATTTGACACATAGAGACATACAAATTGTACTCATTCAGTCACTTATTATTGACAAAAAACATAAAAGGAAGAGATTCTCTAGCCACCAATTTGTGCTGTAAATGTTGATGTCTTGTGCGAAAGATGTGAATGGAATTGGTTTTGGTGAATTTAACGCGTTAAAATAAGTTAATTTACAAATTGCTTATGTTAAAATAAAATACAAAAAAGGAAGTGCAGGAAAATAGATAAATATAAAGATAATTGGTAACAAAACTGGAGATGAAATTGTGAATGATAATGTTGCAGTCCATGAAAGAGAAAAAAAGAGATGAAGATGAAAAAAACGGGGTCTATTTTTAATAAAGAGAGTGGTTAGGTTGGCCATGACAGGCCCAGGCTCAGGCGTCGACGGCCCATTCGTAGCCTCCCATGCATGCGTAAAGACCTACATAAAAAACCTAAACCTAGCATCTATTCCATATATAAGGTACTATTTTGCCATGATACAGGTACGAGATTACAACCCTAGTTTTCTCTGCTCTCAGCAACCAAAACTCTCTCAAAAGACTAACTTGAGCGTCGGAGGGGCCTGCCGGCAATCAACCCCCGGCGTGCCTTATCTATTTTGCAGGTGTTATTTAGCTAAAGTTAATCAAGATTATGGATCCAAGCTGCAACATCCAGCCTCAGCAGAATCCGGCTGAACCAATATTATTTCTGGAGATAAATTTCTTATTAATGATATTGGTCAAGGACTGAAGGATTTTATAAGGTTAAATAAGAAGAAAACTCCTTATTTGTTGAATATGGTATGAAAGATAACAATATGCCAAGGCACGTTCCTCATTGAATATAAATAAATGGAAAGATCAAATATGCATAACACATGGTTGTGTGCCAAGGCATATTCCACACTGGAGTGTTGATTCAGAAGGCACGATTAAGTTGGAGTTTGTGTTACATGACAAAGATATGCAATGTATACTATAGCCTAAAATATGCGCATATTAGAGTTTGTATTCCTCCCTTTAAAGGATTACAACAAAACAATGTCCCAAAGCATGTTCTCTACATTGAACATATATTTGTTTCCCTTTAAAGGATTACAACAAAACATTGTCCCAAACCACGTTCTCTGCATTGAACATATTTTTTTTTTAAAAGAGAGATGTAAAAGCCCTAGAAAGGGAAAGTTTTAGTATTAGGTCAATTTTAGCCTTTTGAGAGAGAGAGAGAGAGAGAGAGATGCTCTAGAACATATCTTGCAGTCATATTCAAGGCAAAGATATATCGAGAATCATTCCAAGAAAGTGACTCATATAAAAAAATTGAGATCTTCACTAAGAAAACCTTTTCTATAAATTGTTTAATTCCTTTTATTATATTTGCTGTTTCAAAAATGATTTTTGGTGAAGTTTTTTCTTAAATCTAGATTAGATAAAACCCTAGTTTTTAAATCTTTATGGATTGATTCAATTTTAAATAAAAAGATTTCTTTAATTATAAAATATTTGTGTTGTTCTTACTGCTACTTACGTACAAACAAAAGCTTAAACTTGATCTAAATTTTATATGTCAATGTTATCAAAAGAACCTTCTTAAAAATTGATAAAACATGTATATTGAGAATTGAATAAGGTACTAGATATAGACCTACATGATGCTTCTAGTATTAAGGTAACCTTTTATCAAATTTTATAGAACTTAATGCATTTCTAAGGAGTTAATAAGAAAGAAATATTAGTTAATTAATTAAGAAATATATGAATATACATCAAAAGGTGATAATTCATTACACTAAGAGACTTCTTTGGCCTAACTAATAGAATCTCTAAAGAACTTAATCAAAAGTATAAAATGAGGCTAGGCCTATTTCTTTTCTATGTGTTATATCATGTTTGCATTCTTTTTGTTGATTATTATGTGTTTATTTCTAGAGCTCAATTGATCTATTCAGTTGAATTTAGCTTTAGATTAATCAAATACTCTCGTATTTATTAATAAGATAATAGTAAGAGGGTTAGACTTAGTATTTGCTTTATTCTTATGAAATCAACACTCTACTTATCACTGTATAATTATAAAAAGATTGATCCACTTACATTTAGTCTTGTATAAGAATAGTAGAGAAAACATCAATCAGTAAGTGATAAGTAATGAAGGGATCTAAGTAACCTATAATAGTGGCATCATATTCAAAGAAGCATGTTATTTGTGAAGCAACTCTAGAATGTACTTTTGAGGCGAAAATGTTTATATATGAGCTTATGTTTAGCCAAAGATGAGTGTTTTACCTCTAAATTTTCTCCAGCTCTAGATCTTATAATTTACTTAAGCTATATATGATAGATCTTTTATTTTATCTATTCATTCTTACATCATACCCTTACTCTTTAAAAGAATTTATATTTGAATCTTTAACTTTGGATAAAAAGATACTTCTTTTTGAACTACAAGAACAAATAAGAGACCTGGATCCTTTATAATCTTCTTTCGACTTAGTAGATTATATACATTTAAGCCATAGTAATTGTTTATTATCAAATAATTTCCCTAACTATATTTTAACAAATTACATAGGTAATGCATCATATAATATCACATCATTATACTTTATAATAGGAGAAGACATCGACATCTACTTCCTCATTTTGGTTTTAATGCATTCATTGAGTCACTGCAACTTGTATAGATTTAGATGCTTCATAGTAGGCCAACTGAACTTCTTTATAAGAATAGTGCTAACTATATTAGTGCAACTCTCTCCATTTATAAGTATAATATACCTTGTTAAGAATGTGGCATCATATTATGGATAATGCTCTTTCTTTGTTACTTTAGCTTACCCTTTTTAACCTAAACAATTAGAAACATAATAACAAGCACATCGCTACAACAAAGCTCCACCATCACTAGAATCATCAAATGTTGACATATATTATTTTCTATCTGGATCATTTATACTTTCAATAGAGGGTATGTTTATCTTTATACTACCCATTTTTTTAATCCAAACTATCTCAACCTCTAAGTTCCCTCCTAGGCTCTTATTCACTTTAACTTCTCTCTTGGTCTTAAATCTATCTCCTTCAATATAAAAAGCTAATTAACCTTATCATCACTTCGATCCATATTCTCTTCATCAACTTCCATCGGAGGCATTGGATTGATTCTAATAGGTCTCCTTTCATTAGGAACTTAATATTATTCTCCTTTCACAATTTTGCCAATTGATGAGATTGCCTCACTAATATGTCTTCTATCTTATTATACTTCTCATTCAATATTTCAAGCTATCATTAATATAGCCTGTAAAAAGAACATGGATTCCTTTTCTTCCTTAAATGGTGAAACACATTTAAAATCCATATTTAAAAGCTACAAGAAAACTAGTAAAAAAATTATTTTACTCACTTTCTTACATACATACTCTTTAAGATGATGAACCACTCATACTTTAACTCGTCACTTTGACTTTCTTAATGTAATATCACTCTCTTGCCTTTTTCCACTCCTTGCTTCATTTACGAGTTCTTTAAAGAGCTAAACAAACTGAAACAAGAATTCAACCTTTTAAAGTCTAAAACACAAGAATTATTGGTTAAAAGGTCAAATAAATCAGAGGTTAAGTCAAAAATATCACAATCAAATCAAACAAGGAAGATTATTAAGAATTTCAAAAAAAAAATGGAAAACAATGTGTTAAGATAATCTTTCTCCTATCTTTTCTTTTTCTTTTCCTTTCTTTCTTTTTTTCTTTTTTTTCTTTTCTTTTCACAACCATACAATTTTGATAAAATAATGCAAATAATAAGGTTTGAAATAATTAGACATAAAAGTTATGAGACAAGGAACTGAACATAGAAAAATCCATAATATAATAGGAATGCATAGACAAACCCTAAACAAGATGATTACAATATTTGACTTTTTATTAGAATCCTTAGAAATAAGAAGAAGATTTCAATAAAAAGAATTACGGAGTCGTAAGGAAAAATGAAAATTTAATAAAGAGGCACAATAAAGTTTAATAATATAAAAATAAAGAAGAAAGGATCACCATACATGATTTAGATCCAAGCTCTAATACTAAATAATGCTACCCATCTTGGATTAAAATCTTACAGAACATATAAACAAGTTTAAACCAAATCCAAGAACAAATCATATGTATAAAGTGAATTGACTCGTTGACAAAAAGAATCCACATCCAAATTTATCAATTGATTGAATGCTATAAAGAAAGAATTCTTTGATAAGTTTAAAGTTCAGTTTCGAATGAGGAAAAGAAACACTTATGACTTTTAATTAAAAAAGATTTCAAAAACCTACTAAAATTGAGAAGACACATCCCTTAAATACTTATACAAAAATTGTGGTTTTGAGTGGACACAACTTAGGACATAGTCATGTCAATATGTATTTTTTTTATAAAAATATAATGCCAATAGATATGGAATGGGACACAGTCATATTTGAGACTATAGTTCTTTCTATAAATTTTATATAATGGACACAATCTGGGACACGTATGTCATTGGAGGTCATGGAGGTCATTGTAACTTAGAATAGGAACATAAGCTAGGTATATAATTATGTTGGAGCTTGTATTTCTTATTATAAATTTAACTCCTGCATTTATGGAGAGACATAGGCTAGAATATGCTTGTGCTTGAGCTTGTATTTAGTCAAACAAGAGTACTTTTCATCCAAATTTTGTTTCATATCAACTCTTGTAATTGACTGAAGCTTACACCCAATAGATCTTCTATTTTGGATAATAGTGCTTACATTAACTGTGATAACTAACTTACAAAATGGAGTTGAGGAAGAATCAATCACAAGCCCTAAATATAATTTTAATAAATTTAAAACAAATAAAACTCAATATGTTGATGATGTTGTGGCCACCGCAACAAGAAGTCAAAGAGGAAGAAGAAGAGGAATGGCATTTACATCTCTTCTTTAAAAAATTTATGTCAAGTATAGCATGGAATATTAGGGGTTTGAATAACCCAAAAAAACAATAAGATTTACATAATTATTTGATCTTTAAACAATCTTTTTTTTGGTATCTTAAAGACTAAAATAAAATTCATGAGATACTAAAAAGGGTTGTGGTTTTTAAACAAGCAGTAATATAATCAATAATCATTCAACCTCTTATAATGGAAGAATAATTGTTGTTTTGTTCCAATCTTACACCATGTTCTTTATACTTATCAATTTCTACACTATCAGGTGACTATAATAGCCTAAATATTTGATATAAACATCACTCTCGGGCATGTCGCAAATTTATAATCGCAAAGGAAAAGTTTGTGGAAGGACCTGGTAATGCATACTAACTACTTAACCTAATGGATTCTACTTAGGGATTTCAATTGCACAACTTTAGTATAAGAGATAGAAAGTTAAAAAACTATAATAAATCTCTATAATGAGAATTTCATGTATTGCACTACTTACCATAGACTTTCTTAAAAAGAAGTTAGATAGAAACTTGGTAAATAATTATTGGTTGTCATCTTTTCTACATAGCACATTTCAATAACCTTATATGTTCTGATTACTTGCCAATTGAAGCTTAGTTAGCTAAGCATAAAGGCCCCTTTCAAATTTAACAATTACTTACATAGAGTTTTTAATTTTTAAGGAGAAATTAAGAGAGCGTTAAGGACTAAAGTGAAAGGATACAAGTGTATGCAACAATTGAAAGCAATCAAGGATGAGCTCAAAGTACTCAATAAAAAAAACTATAACAATATGGAGAATACTAAGACTGATGCTCTTGACAGGCTCAACCTTATATAGGAAATCTCAGCATAAATCCAATGCATCCTCAAAAGTTGATGGATGTGGCTTATTAATTCATTAAAGAAACAATAGGAAATACTAACCATAATATTTTTTTCTATGCATAATATTAAACAATTTTTTATAAATTCAATATCTAAAGAACAAGCAGCTTTGCTTTTCAAACCAATCATAAGCTTGGACATTAAAGAAGGATTATTTAGTCTATGACTTAACAAATACCCAAACTGATGGTTTTAATCCAAAGTTTTTTTAATAAGACCCATAATACATTTATAAGAATTATTTTGGAGTTTTAAAAAAAAGAAATTATATTGAAAAAGCTAAAAAGTATTTGCATCTATTGAATCCTTACCAAATCATTTTAGCTTTATGATTTGATACTCATCTTATGTTACATTGTCATTTACAAAATTATATCCAAGTTTGTATCAAGGTTATAACTGATCTTGAAAGAACTTATCAATCATAGTTAGGGGGCATTCATCAAAAGGTAGAAGCATAAGGGTATTATACTTATAGTTCAAGAAATTTAAGAATTATAATAGGAAAGATGAGATCAAGAGTTGTCAAATGAAAGTTGATTTTCATAAGCCTCTTAACACTGTTAATTGGAAGTTTATTCTTGAAATTTTTTATGCTTAGGTTTTCCATCTTAATGCCTAAAATGGATCAAATAATGCATTCTTACTCCATTATTTAGCATCATCATCATCAATGGAGAACTAACCGCATTGTTTAAGAGCGCTAAATGAATTAGATAAGGGGACCCTCTATCCCTTTACCTTTTACCTTATGGGTTAAAGTCTTAACTAGAATGGTCTCCCATAAGATTGAAAGGAGTGGCAGATTGCAATTCCATTAAAAATGTGAAAAATTAAGACTATTTACCTTTTTTATATGGTTTATTCTTTCTATGTTCTTTAAACATAGAATATATCAAGGCTTTTACAAATTCTTTAAATGATTTTAGAAAAATATCAAGCCTATTCATAAATCCCAATAAAGGCAGCTTTTATCTATTAGCAAGTTCTTCATAGGTAGTTAATTAGATCTCCTTACTAATTGGCTTCAAGCAAGAAGCACTAGCTTTCAAATACTTAAGAATCCTCATCATAACTAAAAGGCTCACATATTAAGATTGTCAACTAATTTTGGATGTAATTAAGAAAAGAATGAATAACTTGCACAATCAATTTCTCACATTTGCAAGTAGATTATAACTAATATGTTTCATAGTTGATAGTCATCATTATTACTGTACCTTTTGCCAACATCTAGCCCTTTAACTAATTAATACATTTAAAAACTAATGAAAAATTTTCATAAACTGGAAAGGAAAGCAACAGAGGTTAATATTAAATTAACAAACATTTGTACACCTAAAAAAGGAGGGTTGGAGATAATCTCTATAAGGGCAACCAATAAAATACTTCAAACTAAGAAATTGTGGAAGTTGCTAACAAATAGAGTCCTTACAGGTTGTGGACACATAACCATTTTCTCAAAGGAGAAAGCATATGAAAAGTCTAGCTTAAGGCTAACACCTTATAGACATTAAAGCAAATCTTAGAATTATGAGAAATTTCATGGTCACTTCAAAAATATAATTGGAAATGGTAAATAAACCTAGTTTGATTTGATAATTATTATGATCTCAAACTTTACACAAGTTACAAGAATAAAGATACCTAAGAGCAAGCATACCTAGAGATGGTATGGTTTAAAAAGTTATTGAAGGATACAGTTAGCTCTAATCTTCTGAGTTAATTAAAAGGGTTCTTATTCATAATAAATAACATGCTTAGATACAAACTCAATAAGAATTAAAGGGATTCTTTAGTATGGATTGAACAAAAAATAGGTTTCTTCACTAATCAATCTTGTTTAAGAATTTTCACAGACATTAATTAATCAATATGTTGGAACAAATTGTTTTAGCATGTCAAAAATATTTAAAAGGTTGATTTCATCTTAAAGCTAGATATTAGAATTAAAATTTGGAAAAGGGATATGATATTCAAGGACCCAACTTATCTCTCCATATGTTTACTTTAAAACCTAGTTAAAGAGACACTTGACCACCTATTATTCAAATACAATTACTTTACACATTGGCGTCTAATTCTTGCCTTAAGAAATCTATAATGTGACACATAAAAATGGGATTATATAGTTGGAAGTGCTTGAAAACTTTAAGGAAGAAAGAAAGGGGATCTGGAAATGTTTAAACTGACTTTCATTTGCTAGTTTATGTAATCTAAAGAGAAATGAAATTTAGTTTACATAGAGGAATGAGAAAGGAAGCAAGAGACTGCAATTACAAGGTTATAATTGAATAAGAGAAACCATCTTGGAAAAATGAATGGTCTCTAAAATGAGTCCTCGTTTAGCTCTCAAATGGAACCTTGAAAGACACCCCTTAGGAGATAACTCTGAGCTTTACACTTTTGTTTAGCAGTAATAGTCAACTCAAGTACTTGAAAGAGATCCTGAGACTTGGGAATTGTTAACTTGTATAGTAACTAACTGAGTGAGCTACCATTGAACTAAGATGTGGGAACTAAAATGTTAATACTAGGAAAATATAATTGCATAGAATTAGGAATACAACTTTCTTATATACTAAGAATTAATAGCTTTAAGCATGCTTTTACTTTGGTTAGTGCTTAAGCAGATACTCATAATGCTTTTCATTATGCTTGTGCACTTGTAATTTTGATCTTAACCATTATACTAACCTTTTGAAGGTTATTTTATCATTTCAATTTTGAATTTTTTAAAAAATTACATAGATCAATGTATAATTTCATTGTCTTACATTTGTATTGATATTAATGTTATATCAACTCCCTAATCATAGTCATGGCACATTTATCAAAGGTAGACACATTAAGGATAATATCCTCATAGTTTAAAAGTTATATAAAAATTACAATAGGAAAAAAGAGATCAAGAGTTATGTAATAAAAGTTGATTTTCATAAGTCTTTTAACATTTTTAATTGGGATTTTATTCTTGGAATTTTGGATGCTTAGGGTTTTCTACCTTAATATCTAAAATAGATTAAACAATGCATCACTATTCCATTATTAAACATTATCATCAATGGAGAACCAACCAAATTATTAAAGGTAAATGAATCAGACAAAGGGACCCCTGTCCCTCTACCTTTTTACCTTATGTATTGAAGTCTTAACTAGAATGATCTCTAACAAAATTGAAAGGAGTGGTATATTCCAATTCCATGACAAGTGTGAAAGGTTAAGAATATTTATCTTTTATCGATGACTTATTGCTACCATGTCTATATGGTTCAATCATAAAATACATCAAGGTCTTTATAGAATCCTTGAATGATTTTACTTAATTATGGATCTTGTATATAAAACTTAGCAAAAGTAAACTTCTATCTATCGACAAGTGCTCCATAGATAGCATATTATACCTACTTACGAATTGGCTTCAAGTAGTAAGTACCACCTTTCAAACACTTAAGAATCCTCATCGTAACTAAAAGCTCACATATTGTAATTGTCAACTACTTCTACATTCAATTCATAAAAAATTAAATAACTAGAACAACAAATTTCTTATATTTATAAGTAGATTACAACTAATCTTTTCTTTCATTGGTAATCTACATTTACACTAGACATTTCACTTGCATTTACCCTTCATCTAGTGAATATATTAAAGAAACTAATGAGAAATATCCTATAGACTTAACAGGAAAGCAAGTCCACAAGGGCCAATGTTAATTGAAAAATCTCTGCCCACCTAAAAAAGGAGGATTGGGGATAATCACTATAAGTGCAATAAAAAAAGTAGTACAAGTTAAAAGATTATGGAAGTTGCTAATAGACAAATCGACCTTATGGATTAAATGGACATCCAACCATTTTCTCAAAAGGGAAATCATATGAAAATTCAAGCCTAACACCACCAAGGCCTTATGTACCTTAAATTAAATCCTAGTATTGAAGGACTAAGTTCATGATTACTTTAAAAATGGGATTGTCAATGGTAAGCAAATATAGTTTTGTTTTAATAATTATCACAAAGAGGGTTCTCATTCATGATAAACAATACTCCTAGAAACAATATGCGAATAAGATTGGCAATGGTAAGCAAAGCTTTATCCTAAAGGTAAGGATAATTGAGTTTTCAAGCATTGTCTTATATTTGTTCACCTTGTGGGAGGCACCAAATTTTGTCACATAAATAGATGAGGACCCAACGTTGTGGCTTAGAAGTTTGGCACATAGGGCATCAAAGGGGCTAAATTTTGAATTCATGGTTTAGCCTGATTATCATAAGAGAAAGATCTGTAGGTCTTAAGTTTCTTTTGTTAATAATATCTGATTGTGTATATGCATTTCAAAGGTGCAAAAGGAAAGGTATACTTATAGAGCTGTAGATGGTGAATAGGTATCAACTTGTTGGACCCCGAACTTTTTGTGAAAATTAAAAATATTAAAATAAATTTAAATGAGAAAGAAATTGGTGAGAAAATTATGAATTTAAGACAATTTGATGAATTTAAGAAAAATTTATGAGA
>JAOTBA010000205.1:40225238-40235644 GCA_025629845.1 Erythroxylum squamatum
GAAATAGTTCATACTGGTTCCATAACACAAATTAGCAATTTCACTTGTTAAGCACTTTATGAAAAAAGTTGCAATTCCCTAGGGGCACAATCTGTGATCTGCAAGTATCTTACTGAGAATTTGGCAAACAAAACTAGTTGGGGCTTTCAGCATTTGAAGCAAATTAACTTTCAACCACCAAAAGACCAAGACTTTCACA
Source organism: Erythroxylum squamatum (assembly GCA_025629845.1). Taxonomy (NCBI): domain Eukaryota; kingdom Viridiplantae; phylum Streptophyta; class Magnoliopsida; order Malpighiales; family Erythroxylaceae; genus Erythroxylum; species Erythroxylum squamatum. The sequence continues at coordinate 40,225,438 of JAOTBA010000205.1, forward strand.
TAATTAATCCTTTCGAAGAATAAAATGGATATGTATGAACTTAACAACAATGTGTAAACAAACAAATCGATCACCAGTTGAGATATAAAAGGACACATGGTAAATGGGTGACTTCCAACAAAAAAGGTACAGGCTGAGCCAACAATTAGTAATACAAAGCTAACATATTTCTAATCCTCCTCTAAGTTGATGGAGTCTCCAAACTTTCCATACAAAATCTTCTTCAACTCAGCCATTTGAGCTATCACAGAATCCTTCTCTTCCTCAAGCTTTACCAAGTTCTTGCTAGTCACTTCTTTCATCTCCTCTATCCTAGTCTCTACTTCTTCCCTTGGAACATGAGCAAAAACTTCTCCTATTTGGAAGCGAACTACCTCTTCATCGGTAAGAATCAACTCATTTCCTGCATCCTCTAGATTATCGTTTGTTTCCTGAAGGTTGTAAACATTTAGTTAGTGAAGAAACAAAAGCAATCCGAGCACAATCAATATAGAGGCAATGAAAAGGAATTGTCAACTTAAGAAGGGAGAATTCATCACAATCCGTGCACTCTTTCCTTGTTCAAATGCAAATTGAAAACTTGACAGCTATTATATACAAGTAAAGAGCATAGTTTAAGGTGTAAAAGGGCTGCAGGGTCATATGCATATAAACACCATATACAGTTACAATAATTGAACACCATATACAGTTACAATAAATGAATAGGTCACAGCCGAGCAAAATAACCACCGACTCCAATATCTTCCACAAGTTTACTCTTACTTCTATCCTTTGATCATTACTATTTTAATAAAGAGAACAAACACAGCTCAACATTCATCGTTCATTCCCATTTCATCTTCAGAAACGGATCTAAGACCAGTCTTTGCCAGAAAAAAGTCCAGAAACCTTCTTGGATTCATCATTCAGTATAAATTGCACGTAGTTAGCCTTTCAAAGGAAAATTTCAGATTATCCCCACACTAAATAACCAAAAGCACCAATCCTTCTTCCATGACCATATGCAGAGATAACACGACCGGGCATACAAAACACAAAAACAATAACTAGCAAACAATTGCCATTAACATACCCATTTGCTAGAAAAAAAGCATAAAGCTGAAGTCTTTCAACTTTTCAGTACCAACCAGATATACAATACATCAAACTCTTTAGAGGTAGAACTAAAAAAATATTTATATTACCTTGGCAATCTTAATTTCGTCTTCAAGCTCGTGGAATCTGTTGTTTAATCTACCAAACTTGTTGATATTCTGTTGGTCCTCCCAAGTGACCTCCGTTTCAGATCCTCCACCCTTCACATCCACCAAAGATTAGAGAACTGAAAAAACTTTGTGGGCTTAACGTAAATTAGGGTTTTTGATTACCTGTTGCATGGTCGATTCAAGAACGATTGAGCTAGGAAGCTAACGAAAGCACAAGTTCAATCTCAACAAACAACGGACAACACAAAAAGCCACGCCACGCACTTTTGCGGTGACTAATCTACCCTCTGTTTTATTTTTCGAAAATGAAGAGTGAAAGAGTAATTTAAACCAACTACAGGGCCGTTTATTTTCACGTGTTTATTTTTTGTGGATTTTTAGTTTCTTGTCATATTTTTAGTTTTTATTTTTACTCTTTCACCCTTCATTTTGGAAAAATAAAGAAGAGGGTAAATTAGTCACCGTAAAAGTGTATTTTTAATTAATTATCTGTATAATTAAATATAAATAAAACTTCAAAATAAATTATTTTTATAAAAAATTAAGTTAAATTATTTTATAAAAAATTATGTTATGTATATATGAATAAAGTGTATTTTATTATTATTTTTTACGAAAGTTTAAGAAAAATAATAAAAAATGTAAATAAATTTTAAGATAAAAATTTAAATCATAAAAAAACGTGTATTTGATCCATCAAAACAGTTTTAGTTAAAAATATAAGAAATAAAAAAGAAAATAATCCAAGAAGAAGGAAGGTTGAATATTCATTAATTATATAAGACTTTCAAATGAGAATATAAAAGTAAATAACAAATGAATACAATTAAATTTATATCTTTGAAAAAGAAAATACTTTAAACATTCTTTACTAGTTATTACTCTAAGTTAAAAATACTTTAGCTTTTAACTTTAAGTTTAATTTCATATCACTTAAGAAAACGAGTATACATGAGAAAAGTAAAACACTCACTAGATTTTACATAACACAAAACAAAACGAATGATTTAAAGGTAGCTCAACATATAATATCTATAATTATCAATGAATCTTAAATTAAATGAATGGGTTTACCTTTTACGTTTTGATATTATCTTATGAGTTTAATTAAGAAGCCAAGAAAATTTGAGTCGGATTAGTGCTTGACGTTAGTTGGTCAAATTTTAATTTTAATTTAATTTTTTTAAATTTCAAACTTGGAGTGGAGTTCATACTCTAACTTCATGATCCGACTTAGTTTAAAATATAACATATATATTAAATTAGTTGCGATTTTTTTTTACCTATTACAGCCATTCTCTCCTTTCTTTCGTTCTTTCTTTTCTTTGCAATCAAACAGTTAACGGTGGAAAAGAAATGATCAATAGTAGGATTTCAATGGAATTTAACAGTTGAGATGATGTTGTCATTAAACTAACGGTTAAGCCAAAAGAAAGGTCTACAAGAGCAGCCCTGCTTTTTTTACTAATCATTAAAACTACCCTTTTTCTAGCAATGGCTAAAATCTTTCCTTTTTCTAGCAGTGGCTTTGGAACTAGAACTTTTAACTGTTCATGAAAAAAAGAGCTATTTGCTCTGTTTGACAATCAGCTAATTATATTAGTTATTAGCTGATAGCTGATTATATCAGCTGATTTGACCATCTGATTACATTAACTGCTTATCATTTGATATTTGGTAAAATTAGTTGTTTAGTATTAGTTGTTTAGGTGTATAATAACTTATGAGAAAATGACTTTAAAAAAAATTATAAGGGTATGAATATTATATATCTTAGAATTTCGTTCAATATTCTTATAGGAATTTAGATTTTAGATATTAAATTTTACAAAAATTAAGTTTATAACTCTAATAAAAAATATAGAACATATAATAATAATAATAATAATAATAATAATAATAATCATCATCATCATCATCATCATCATAATAATCAAAATTATAATGATTATGATTATAATGATACTTCCAAATTAATATAAAATATAACAATATAAACAAAGTTTAACAACACAATTCAAATACAGCAAAAGAAATGAACATAGGGATAAAACAAAATGGTTGCAAGTTAGAGAGAAAATAAAAAAGAGAGAAAAGAGAGAGTTAGGGATAAAACAAAATGGTTGCAAGTTAGGTTTCGGTGGAATGACAAGAGAGAGTTCTAAATTAACAAGACCATTATAAAAAATAATGATACTTTTCTGTTCATTAAATTTGACAAGTTTAAAATAGTATTTCAAAAACATGTGGGCGTTAAAAAAAAACTAGTGCAAACGTTTCTTTTTAAAATTGCATATTTAATGTGAATAAAAAATTTATTACCTATTTTTCTTTTAAATTACTGTTTGTTTATATATTAGAATATTGATTTTCAAGTTATTACCATCCTAATCTGTTATGATGCTTCTACGTAAATCAAATCCAAACTCTGATTTGGTTATTGATCCGACCCTTTATCAAACCCCCATCATCTACTCACAAGTACATAACGCACATTAAGCAAATAATTTGTAAATACTAGAAGGGTTTAAGAAAAATATTCAGTAGTAAATAATATTAGAAAATGATAAATATAAACAAACATAAATTTTTATAACATTTCAGAGACATAAATTTATAGAGAAGAGTTATAATTATAGACATTATAAAACTATTACACATAAGCACTTTTTTCTTCTTTGCTTTTTATTTCTTCTTTCGATCTCCACACTATCAAAAATAGGCCACAAAACATAGCAAGTTATGTAACTCTTGCAAGAATTGTGAGATCCCATATCGGTTGCATTTTTTGGGGGTAGGAAAAGCAAAACCGTGAGGGGCTTGGAGTCCAAAGCGGACAATATCTGTGGGAGGGTAGTCTGAGCTGTTACAAGTGGTATCAGAGCTGGGTCCCCACCCGATGTAGCAGTGTAGGACGTTGGGCTCTAAAGAGGGTTGGGCCCTAAGGAGGGGTGGATGATGAGATTCCACATTGGTTGGAGAGGGGAACGGAGTATGCCTTATAAGGGTATGGATGCCTCTTCACCATAAGCGCGTTTTTCCTAGTGAGGGAAGAGCAAAACCACAAGGGGTTTGGCCTAAGGGGCAACCCAAAGCGGACAATATATGTGGGCAGGTGGTCTGGGCTATTACAAGAATAATAAGACATAATTACTTAAAAAGCAATAACACTAAACCGATCATTAAATGATCAATTATAATTGATTAAAGACAGCAGCATCGACAGATGATTAATAAAAACAATGTAGCATTGAATATCTGATGAAACAATTCATAAGGCTCCTATCTGTTGAATGCTACCACACATAGTAAATCATTAACGACGTCTAATGGCGTAGGTTACATATGGGACTAACTTTGTACTGATAGAAACCATTAGAAACTATGAATTATTTTGATATACAATTTTCAGAATATAAAAGCAACTCTCACCTATTTCATAGTGATCTTTATATGAAAACATACCCTTAAATTCATTTTTCAGAACATAAGGCCTTTCAAAAGAAAATAACTATCCATATTAAACTAAGGCAAAATAAGATTAACCACATAATAGCTTTTTGACATAAAAGAGAATGGAATTCCAATCCAATGAATGAAGGTATTTATTATCTATGTTACGCCAGATGTTCTATGGATACAAGCTGTTTAATGCCTCCAATTCTTATTGTTTTGATTCGGGACCTCGGGAGTTATTTATTTCTATTGTTATCCTTCTTCCTGTAATAGCGATTGGTGTTTATCCAGATTTCGTGCTATCATTATCCGTCGACAAGGTCGAAGCTATTCTATTTAATTATTTTTATAGATAATTATAAAACAAAAAATCAAAAAAGAATCCTATTTTTTTTTAAAAAATGTAAATTGCTATACAATAAAAAAAACTTCCTTTTTTTCAAATTTTAGTTAAAAAAACGAATTGGAACAAGATATGTTTGGCATTTATGAGAACTTTTTGAATCAAGTAATATCGTGTATCGTGATTCAAAAATAAGGGGATCAGACTTTATATATCATTGAAAAGGAAGAATTACCTAATTGCACTTAGATCACCACACTTCCGAAGAACCTGATGACTGGAAAAAAAGTAAGTTGTAAAGACTAACAACTAACAATTGTGTTGAGCTTTTTCATTTTATAGGTGAAAAAGAGACGGTGGGCAGTTGTGATTGCATAAATGAAGTTAAATGCAATAAATAAAAAAAGTAGCTATAGCCCCCACGAAACATCTATCTCAGATATACTTTCAAACTTCATTTATATCTCAACTATTATCATACTTCATTTAATGAAACATCTATCTCAGGTATACTTTCATTAAATGTCATATTTAGTTTCAGACTGGTTAAATCAACAGTTAATTACAACTAGATAGTTTGCAGGATAAACTAGATAATTATCATGGACAGTTAGTTATAATAGAGTTACAACTAGATAACTTGTGAAATCAACAGATAGTTCCAAGGAAAGATTACAGGATAAGTTATCTGTTAGGTTGAGGTAAGTGGACAAGTGTTTCTGCTCCCACTTTACCCAAACCTAACTTGAAAAATTATCAAAACAACCACTATGTATCATCTTCTGCATAAACAATCTCATCAAAGACAAATCACAAGGCCAACAAAACTAAAACAAAGAATCAAGCTTACCCAGAAAAAGAATCAAACTAAAGGGTATCACAACTGATCTACTCATATTTGTAATATCTCTACGAAGGTACTCCAATTTTAGATATCCCAAGTATTCTCTAAGTATCTAAGCAACGTAAAGAACAACGAATGCATAAAATAACAATTAAAGCGAAGAAGAAAAGTAATAGTCAAAACTGTTGAAAAGAAAGGAAATAGAGAAGGTTATAAACATATGGAAATTGGTATTCAAACAACAGTATTAGCACCAAACCATCTGCACTCCCAGGACACAATTTCAGAGCAACCTCCAACTCATTCCACCAATTATAGATCAAGCTCTTTTGTTATCCCAAATAGCTTCAATATGCAAAGACGCAATTTTAAGAACTAAACCTAGTTTCTCATAAGCTTCAGAGTTTAAAATAAACAAGCTTTAAAAGAAAAACACGAATAAAACAACTCTCTAATGCACTATGACTAGGAACAATTTTTGGCTGCTCAAAGACATTACACGCTCTTCACAAGAACTTTATACCCAGATTTGATGAGCAATTTTTGACTTAAGACATGTTTACTAGAAACGAAAGTGAACTTGAAGTGCAAGCCACAACCAATTTAGGTTCTTGAAATTTCATAGCAAAGCAAAAGAATGGTTTGCTATTATTTGGAGTAGAATCATCAACCATGAATAGAATCATCACAAGCATGCTTATTCAATGAAAGTAATAGAACACATACATGTTAGAGCTCCATCTCAACCTAAGAAAAAGAAAATCCAGGTTATAGACACATGCAAAAGATCAATTTTGCAAGTGAACATAAACAAAGATACCGGATGGCATATTAAATTTGCAATCATTATAAGTCAAATATGTCATCAAGCACCGGTATACAAAGAAGAAGATTAAGTATTCAAAAATCATCCCTTCAAATAAAATTATAGGAAAGATCAACAAAATGTTCTAAAATCTCAAAGTTCCTTATTAGAAGCAACAATCTCAATCAAAAAGGCAAAGTGGGGTACCCATCTTCTGTGTATATGGTGAACCCATCTTCTGTTTTCCTTCAAGATTTAGCTGGTGGATCAGCAAAATTTCCTCTGTCTCTTCTTTACTCTTCTTCTGATTCTTCTTCAGTGATTTTGGATCCTTAGCAACATTTTTATTGGGCTGTTGATCAGGGATAAACAACACTTTTATTTTAATCATGTAGTTAACTTTCATCCAACAAAAACCTCGAATCAATAACCAAGTTAACGACTTTTCAAGAACCAAGCATGCCCGCACAATACACATACAATTACACGTTCAAATAGAGAGAAGGGAAGGAAAGAGAAGAGGGTTAAGGATATTTTTCCGATCACGAACCTGAAAACAAACCCTGGTTAAGTCATCGCCGTCAATCGCCGTTGAGATACCGTTAGAGAGAAGAGGCTAGTGTGATCACCACTGCCGTGACATCTAAACGAAAAGAAAGAAACGTGTAAAATACAAGGGAAAATGGAAACAAGAAAATACTTATACCGTCAGTTTCTCATGCAAGCTACACAGATCCGAAACCGACAACTGATCTGGTTGAGACGTGAGAGCTGTGAGAGATGTAAGGTAAGAGCCAAGGAAAGGAAGAAGAATATGAAGAATCTAGAGAAAACGAGAGTGAGACTGATTCTTCTAGAGAAAACGAAAGTGAGACGGTAATGAGGTTGGGCAAAATCGGCATTATAGGAAAGGGTAATTAGCTGACTGCCCTAAACGCTACTTAGAAGGAGCTTCTAATTTTTAGCTGATTGGGTTGAATCAACCAACAACCAAACAAATTATATAACTTCTTGATGAAGTCAAACAACTGATTTTGGTCAATCAACTAAAAAATAGCTTATTAGCCAACAACCAAACAGGGCCTAAGAGTGATGAGCCAAGCCATTACTACACAAGTTTTGACGAGGATGGTAATAATGCATTAGGAGAAAAGTATAAAAAAACACTTATTATAATTCAAAATGCACTATTCCACATAAGTAATGATGACAATAAACCTGAGTTCGACTCGGTCCGTTAGGCTCAACCTGACTTGGTTTGAAGTCAATAAGTCAAGATTGTCTAGGCCTAATTAGGCTGAAGATTTAATTTGAAGTGATAAAATGACGTCATTTTTTATTTTTTACAAAATTAGTAAATCAACTTAGGCTTTTTGAAGTTGACCCTTGAAGAATAAGAACTCAAATACTATATAAGACAGAACAAGTACTAATAATGTATAAGGTAAAAAGATTTTTGCCAGGTTTCATATTTATTTCAATTCTTGAAAGAGGATTAGATTGAAGGTTAAACCAATGAGGAATGGACAATTGTTAGCTGTTGTTGGAAGGGATATAAACAATTAAAATCTTTCCTATAGCTTGGGTTGTGGTTGATATTGAACACATAAAGACATAACAGTGGTTTTTAGAGCTTGTCCTTCATTTTCGACATACAGAAAGTATATATTCATATTTTTATATAATACTTAAGTTATAAATTTATTTGGAGGGTTTTCAAATTAATTAGAGATGATATTTTCAGCCAGCCGATTAATTTGGGCGTACTCAAACTTATGCTAATTGGAGGCAAAAATGTAATATTTCAATTTTAGAGAGCTTCTAAGTTAATCAGAGACGATTTTTTTGGTTCGGTCTAACTGAAATTAACGGGTCAAACTTTGATTGATTGAGCTTTAAATTAAGGTTAGACTTAGAGGACCAGCTTGAAGTTTGATTGAACAAGGTTATTTTAGACAAAAATCTCCAAAATAACCCTGTTTAATTTTACTAATACTTAAAACGGCTTCGTTTTGGACAATAATCATGAGTTTAAAGGTCCCAGCCAGGGTTGTTTTTGTCTCGCATCAGAGAAGCGCCAAATTCTAACTGCTAATTATTAATCCGGACGTACATGCAAGTATAGGTGCGTAAGTAGGCTACATATGTATGTTGTATACGGTGATTGTTGATTAGAGTAGTACTGGCGGATTCCTGTTCGCGAGTTTTTGCAACCCGTGAATAATTCCAACACCTGTACAGGTTCGCTTTCAATTTTATAATTTTGATCACTTTCAGTCAGTGTTGTTGGTTTTGGACTTTACGAGATTTGATTGAATTACATGCACTGCTTTCTTTGAGCTATAAAGCCGTTCCATTTCTGGGTTAAGACGGCAGAACTTGTTTTGAGCGTTAATGATTCAAGTGGTTCCACTTGAGTTATTTCCCTTTCGTAATCCTGGGATTTCCGTTGGCCCGGAGAAGAGGTTAGCAAAGTTGACAGAACCCGACGATTGTTTTGTTTAGTTGCTTCAAACTGGGAAACTAGTTTTTGACATATTTGGTTTAGACGGAGATTCTAGAAAGAGCTGATTTTCGTGTGGATATTGATAATCATAGCTTGCTTGCTTTTTATTTGATAATTTTGTGGTTATCAAGTCTGGGATTGAAGGTAATGAGAAGGCTATGTTTTCGTGTTTCCTGCATGTTTGCAGAGTACGAGGAAGCGGGTTGTTGTTTCCAATCTTGAAATCAACTTCAAAAGGAAGTAGAGGTAAGATACTCTCGTCTCTGTCTCATCCCGAAGCACGCGACTCGGAAACTGAGAAGTTCTTCACCCATTTCACTTTTCACTTTTTATGAGCTTATTCTTTTGAATTTCCTTGTGAGTAGTTAAAGATTCATGCAACCCCCTAGGCCCTCTGTTTAGGCCCGGTTTTCTTCCCTTCAAATACAAAAAAAAAAAAAAAGATTCATGCAACACATCGCCTCCAGATTTTTAATTTAGAGCAACTCAATAAAATCTGTGACTAGGACAAGCCATTCTTTACTTGTGCGAGCTCAGCAGATTATGCTTCTAATCTAAAATTTAGGAAACTGAAATCAAGTTCTATTGTTATTCCAATTCATACATGTAGGTTTTGGAGTTCCTTTTAATTTTACTGGTTTATGGGTACTTTGAAGATTGTGTCCTTCAATCCACAAAACAATTTCTAGCTCGTTTCCTCTGTTATCTAATGTTTATTACATTGACGTGATTAGTTGCAGACCATTTTGAGCGGTCTCATTGTTGAAATGGTTTTAAAGAACATTGCTCCATACTTATTCATTTGAAGTCCTATTTTACACTTTTGGAAATGGATGCATGATGATGATGATGGTATCAATATAACTCTAATTCCATGGAAATATTTTCAGCGAAAATGGTAACAAGATTGGTAGATTTGAGGTCTGACACTGTCACTAAACCAAATGAAGCAATGAGAGCTGCTATGTCAAATGCTGAGGTGGATGATGCTGTTTTGGGTGATGACCCAACTGCCTTCCGTTTGGAATTTCAAATGGCTCAGATC
>JAOTBA010000205.1:40259859-40270201 GCA_025629845.1 Erythroxylum squamatum
TATATTATGAACAAATAATATAACGTAACACAAATAAATAAAGTATATATATAATATAACATTGTTATAACAACAAAATTAAAAAAAATTATTATACGTACTTACCGACGTAAAAATATACTTTACCGACGGTCAAACATACCGTCGAAAAAAGTCGTTGAAGATACCTTCGCCTCACCGACCGACCAAATAACCGTAGCTAAATTTCTCCGACGGAATCTTACTTGCCTATTCCGTCGTTATGTTAATACCGACAACAATTGTCCGTTGGAAATACCGTGGTTAAATTGCGACGGAAAATGTCGGTCGGTATTTTTACCTACGGGAAGTTCACCGACCGATTTTTTCGGGCACCAAATTTCGTCGGTGAAATGAGGATTTCTTGTAGTGAAAATATGAAACTTTGAGATTTGGTTGATGTTTTTGAAGGAAAGAATATCATTACGCTCAAATGGGTGTACCATACCAAGTACCAAACTGACGAAATAGTTCAAAAACACAACGCTCAATTGGTCGCTAAAAGGTACTTACAATAATATGGTATTAATTTCGAAGAAACATTTTTCTCCGACTGCTCGCTTTGAAACTGTAAGAGTCTTCGTGGTGTTAGATGCATGATTAAATTAGTAGATGTACCAGTCTGATGTCAAATCATTTTTAATTGTCAAATTAGAAGTAGAGGTTTATGTTGCTCAACATGAAGGCTATACTGTAAATGGTGAAGAAGTCAAGGCGTGCAGACTAAAAAAAGCTTTATACAACTTAAAGTAAGCTTCATTAGCTTAGTACTAAGATTGATGTCTATTTCATAGAAAATGGGTTTGAAAGGAGCCAAAATGAGTCTACCTTTTATACGAAGAAGCAAGGTAAAATTCTTAGTAATATACTTGTATGTTGATGATATGATATATATGGAGCCTTATGAGTCAATTGTTGGTGAATTTAAGTCTTCCATGATGAAACAAAATTTAGATGACAGATTTGGATTTGTTGCATTATTTTCTTAGGCATGAGGCAAACTAATGTAACGATGGTATTTTTATTTCCTAAAGAAAATATGTTATAGATTTGCTTAAATGTTTTAATATGTTGAATTGTAAACCAGCTTCTACACCCATAAAGGTGAATGAGAAACTTATTATTGATGATATAATGAGTCTGGCATATGTAAGAGTCATTAGAAGTATGGTTGGAAGTTTGAATTATTTATTTCATACAAAACTAAGCATTGCTTTTTTAGTTAGCGTAATTTTAAGATTTATGCATAACCCAAGCAAGCATCAGCTCGAGGCACTGAAAAGGGTTCTAAGATATATTATAGGAACTGCATATTTTAGGATTTGGTACTCAAAGAAACCAAGTTTCTGGTTATAGGGCATCATTGATAGTGATAAAATAGAAAGAGTACCTTTGGCTATGTGTTTTTCCTTAACTCCTATGTTGTTTCATGGAGTTTTAAGAAACAAGAGATAGTTGCTAGTTCATTATCATATACTAAATACATTGCAGAAATAGCTTCAGCATGTCAAGCATTATGGTTGAGAAGATTACTAGCTAATTTTTTATGAGAGCAAGGAGGAGCAATTGAGATTTATTTTGTTTTTGACAACAAGGCAATAATTGTGATGATAAAAATTTCAGCATATCATAGTTGGACAAAACACTTTGACATCTATTATCATTTCATTCGAAGTCTAGTTTCATAAGAAAAAATCATATTGATATTTTGTGGAATAAATGAGCAAGTTGTGGATATTCTTACAAAGTCAATATCACTTGCCAAGCATGAGTACTTTAGGATGATAATAGAAGTTATAAATTTTGAACCAAGGAGGAAAGTTGAACAGTAGTGTTTCAACAATTTCAACATATTTCAATTTTGAACCAAGGAGGAAAGTTGAACAGTAGTGTTTCAACAATTTCAACATATTTCTACTTTTCAATTCATTTTTTGCACCAAGTATTTATTAGTTTGTTTAGTCATTATTTGATTTAATTAGCATGTGTGTTTAATGGACCTCTTTTTTCGTTGAAAGTAGTAATGTCATTCTAGTTTTAGTTGCTTATTTTTAATGTTTATTAATGTTCAATTGTAAGCCTATAAATTCAGGCATCTCTTTCATCATTTTCATGAAATTGGTACTCACATGTCGTCTATCGTATTAAAAGCTATCTTTTAGTCTTTATTTTCTTCTTATGTTGTAGCCTTAGTTGTAAGCCTATAAATTCAGGCATCTCTTTCATCATTTTCATGAAATTGGTAATCACATGTCGTCTATCATATTAAAAGCTATCTTCTAGTCTTTATTTTCTTCTTATGTTGTAGCCTTATATTTATTTCCTAACAGATATCAGGGGACTTGTACTGTTGTTTAGTGATATGTACATATCCTACTAGACTGGAGATTGTATTGATGTTTAGTTATTTGAATCCAAACTATTGAAAAAAATTTATTTACTCCTAAAAGTATGAGAACAACTACTAGATGTAGGCAATGAGAAAACAGAAGCAGAAAAAGATTTTACAGATTAAAAGAGTAGAAGTAGATGCAGAATTGAAATATGTGACTAGTCTTGGTATAACAAAACAGTGTCAAGCATTTGTAAAGAGCTTAGAGATAGTGTGTTGACTTTCTCTGTCAACACACCAAGGTCCAAGAACAATTTCAAAGAATGTTGTGGACATATTTACAATGACTCAGTACTTTGACACAATGAAGGAGATTGGTGGTGGAGCAATTAGAGACATTGTTAGACATGCCAAAGATGGTCTTCTTAAGGTAAGTTCAACTCATAGTGTTAAAAGCCTTGTGATACGAGAAGAAATATGGAGTCGATGAATTTATTCTATAACTGGGTACAATAAGTTATTTAGTTTTTAGCGTTAATCAATAATTGTTAGGTTTTTTTCACTGGTTGTTTATTAAAATAGGATTGAAACTCAATTGGTATGTTGATGTTTATGGAAAAACATAAGTAAATTAGGAGATTTACTACATTAATGTGATATATTATTTATCAGTAATATGAAGAATACTCTACAGTCTAAAGAATTAGATAGAGAAGTCGCTGGAATATACGAAAGTGGATCAAATGTGAGTTTGATTGTTAAAAGAGGAAGATATAAGGAAAATGACAATCGAAATAGGAGTAAGTCATGTTCCAAATCAAAATCTAAAGCTTTTTAATATTTTAACTATAAAGAAAAGGGCAATTTAAGAGGGAATGTCCACAGTGAAAGAATGGAAATGAGAACAGGGAAATATATGAAAAAATAACTTGTTTTATGGTTCAAAAGAGTTCTAATGAGAAAGATGGAAGAGTCATCGATGTTTTAACTATGAGTAATTCTAATTCTACATAATTAATCAGTAATAAACATTGGCACATCTTATCATATAACTTTCAATAAGGACTAATTATATATTTTTAAATAATGGAATGGTATTGTCAGATTGGGTGACGATGGAGAGTAAGTTATCAAAGGAAATAGTTCATTTCAACTCAAAGTGCATAATGAAATTGTTAGAACATTAGATGACTAACTTTCAGAAGAATTTGATTTTCATGGGTACCTTTGATAGTCAAGCGTATAAATTTTTTGGTGATGATGAATGATAATGAAGGATGACTTGAGATACTAAAGGGTGCATTGATTGTGGTCGGGTCGGCCGTATTGGACCCGGACTCAGTCAAAACGACCCGTGAGCCGATCGGTCCATTCTGCAAAGATCAGTCTCATAGCTAACGGCCAGGCCAAACCTAGGTCCAGCCCACGCCCTCCTTGGCCCGTCTGTAGAAGGAAGTCTCCCATGCAAACACGTAAAACCTAGTTGTTACTTCGTATATAAGGGACAACTTTGCCATAACTAAGGTACATATAATCATAACCCTAATTTTTCTTGCTTACAGCAATCCCACCTTCACCAAAAGACTGACTTGAGCGTCGGAGGGGCTAATCGGGACACAACCCCCGACGTGCCTTCTTTGTTTTGCAGGAACTTCGTACCGGAACTCTTACGTGAAGCAACCGACTCATGGATCCAAACGGCAACGTACAGTTCAGCCAGAATCTGGCAGAACCAAGTTTTATAAGGAAGTAGATTACCTACCGGTCCTTACTTAGGGTCCATGGACAATCTTCGAGCAGGTGATCGCCGTCCAGCACTGGAGCCCCTCCTTCCGTCTCTTCCAGGCTGTGATCACCAGCGCGGTCGTCTAGATTAGGATCCCCAACTTATCGATACCCGATACCATCTGTAAATTCTCGAAGCTCTGGGGAACCTTGTGGGACACACGGTTCGCATCGATGAGGCGTCGCTGCATGCCAACCTTGGGAAGTTTGCTAGACTTGCAGTAGAGATCGACTTAAACCGACCATTGATGCCTAGCATTGAGCTAGATGGAGAAACACTACTCATCTCCTACGAAGGACTCCCACTGGTATGTCTTAAGTGCGGCGTTGTTGGGCACTCTCCCAGTGCATGTGCCAAGACCGTTCCTGCAGGGGATAATGCATCATCGCCGGCGGGAAGCATGGGAGCAGCTCCACCCGGGCCTAGCGGACCGTTGCTGGTGACAAGTGTGCCACCGGAGATAGGGGATGCCACCGGCTTTGGGCCATGGATGAACGTCCAACGCCGATCCCAAAACTGCTACAGGTCAGGTGATGGACAAGGCTAGGGACGTACGTGGGGGTGCAGCATCTCGAGGCTGCTGTTGAGGATGCGACAACCCCCAACGTGGAGGGGTTTGTTGAAGGGGCCCCAGTTGGGTTTGGACAGAAACTGAAATTGTTCAGTTTTCGTGGAACTGGACAGTCCTCAAATCAGTCCAGGGTTCCTAAACCCGTTGCGCGCTCCAGGAAGGCTACACTGAATGCTAAAGGTAAAACTATCTTGGCTCCACCCCTGACCCGAGAGGCTAAGGGACAGACCAGTGAGAGTACCGCAAAAGAATCCGACCCGCCTTCTTCAATTCGCCTTAAACCCACGGCCTCTGAGAGGAACCTCGCCGTCACCCTTTCGTCCCACTCGAAAATGATCTGCGATAACCAGATCCTAGCGGCCCAGTCTCCGGTGACCAAACTGAGGCCCCAGACTATGGAAGGGCTGGAGGATCCCGGGGAAGCCTCCGATATCCCAGATATCCCCCCTTCAGATCCTCCCGATATCATGATGACCTCAGAGGGGTCGGTGGCCGTAATGGGCCCCAGCCCGCCTACGGAGGAGCTACTGGCCCCTGAGATTGGGGAGTCTATGGAAGCTGCCGCCGGGACCCCGGTCGAAGCCTCGAGGTAGGCCTCTTTTCTTTGAATTTTTTTATGTCTATTATATTCTGAAATTGTCAAGGAGCAAGCGGGGCGACTTTTCAAACCCTCCTGCGTAACTATTCTCGGAGGTATAAACCGGGAATCCTAGCCTTATTGGAACCCCGTATTAGTGGCGATCGGGCCCAGGCTATTATTCTTGCCTTAGGTTATGATTTTTCCTTTCGTATTGAAGCGGAAGGATTTTTGGGAGGTATTTGGCTACTTTGGGACGAGACTTATGATATCTCTGTTGTCATAACGCATCAACAATTTTTGCGTGCTTCTGTTACGTATTGGTCTCAATCCTTTGACCTTACGATTGTGTATGCCAGTCCGCAAGTTTCCTCGCAGTCCAATCTATGGGCCGCGCTCACTTGGATAGGCAGCTCTACTACTAGGCCGTGGATTGTGGGGGGGATTTTAACGTAAAGCTGGAGAGCTCGGACAGAAGAGGAGGAGCCCTCGAGACTCCGATTGTGAGTAGCCGTTTTAGGAATTGGGTGAATCATTGTGGGCTCCACGATTTAGGGTACGTTGAGTCTAAGTTTACTTAGAGGCGAGGGCAAGTTCAGGCTCGGCTCGATCGTGTGTTTGGGTCGTCTGCTTGGGTACACCAGTTTCCCCATACGGTCAACCGGCACCTTCCTTTCCTAGGTTCCGATCATAAGCCCATGCTCCTCCATCTCTTTTCGCCTCCGTCGAGGCCTACTGGCACTCCGCCGTTTCGTTTCCAGAATGCTTGGTTAACGCACTCAGGAATTCCAGAGGTAGTCGATGCATATTGGAACCCGACGGAGGAACCGATGAGCCACTCCTTAGCCCAGTTCTCCACTCACCTTCAGCGATAGAACCGACATGTGTTTGGTAACATTGTTCACCGCAAGAAGAAGCTCATTGCTAGACTGGAGGGGATCCAGCGTGCCTTGACGGAGGGTACTACGGACTCGTTGCTACCATTGGAGGATAAGCTCAGCCGTGAGTTGTTACAGGTGCTGTGCGAGGAGGAGATGTATTGGCATCAGAAAGCCCGATGCGATTGGCTTTCCCAAGGGGATCGGAACACCAAGTATTACCATACAATCACCCTTTCCAAGAGGAGAAAGCGTATCGAACAACTTATCGACTCTGAGGGGAATAGGATCTCTGATCCAGACCAGTTGCGGCACATGGTAACCAATTATTTTGCTCAACTTTACACTTGTGCCGACAAGCCGCCCCTACAGTTCCCCATCACCGGCGCCTTCCCCCTCTTTCCGAGGCCCAAGTCCAGCACCTTGATCGTCTTGTTCAGGCTGCTGAGGTTAGACGAGCTGTTTTCGCGATGCCTCCCAACAAGGCCCCTGGGGGCGATGGTTTTAATGCTCTCTTTTTCTAGAAACATTGAGGAACGGTAGGGCCGGCGGTCGTGGCTTTCATTCAAAAAGTTTTCAAAAAGGAATGTTGGGATCCTGTTTTAAATCGCACGCTCCTGGTTCTCATCTCGAAGACCCCTTCCCCGACACAGGTCTCTCAATTTCAGGCGATTAGCCTGTACAATGTGGTGTATAAGATTGTTTCCAAAGTGTTGGTGCACCGACGGAAAGCCCACATGGACCACCTGGCTGCGGCGACCCAGTGCAACTTTATCCCGGGCAGGCATATCACTGATAATATTATTATCGCCCAGGAAGTGATTCACTCTATGAGGAAGAAGACCGGCAAAACCGGATTCCTGGCCATCAAAGTGGATCTCGAAAAAGCGTATGATCGTCTTAGCTGGCAATTTATTCAAGAGACGCTAGAGGATATTGACCTTTCGGAGCCTTTAATTTGGGTGATTATGCAGTATGTTACGACTACTTCTCTACAAGTTATCTAGCAAGGCGCAGCCTCTGAACCCTTCTGACCTGCACGTGGTCTCAGGCAAGGAACCCCCTCTCGCCTTATCTTTTTGTGCTCTGCATGGAGCGGTTGGGTCATCTCATTTCTTCGGCGGTGACCAGGGGGTCTGGAAACCGATCAAACTAGGTCGCACGAGCCCTCCCCTCTCCCACCTCTTCTTTGTCGATGATCTCGTGCTTTTTGAGGAAGTTAAGGACGGTCAGATACCGATTATTGCTCAAACGCTAGACGAGTTCTGCAAAGCGTCCCGGCAGTAAATGAGCAGAGCCAAAACACGGATTTGTTTCTCTACGAACATTTCTAGGGACACTGCGCAGCACCTAAACCAGGGGCTCCAGGTTGCTAGCATGTCTAATCTAGGCCGGTATTTAGGGGTTTGCTTGATCCACGAGCGTACGAGCAGGCGTACCTATTAGTATATCCTGGATAATGCTCAAAAGAAATTTACAGGCTGGCGAGCCAGGATGCTGTCTCTAGCGAGCAGGGTTAAGTTAACCCCGGTCGTCCTCTCGGCGCTACCTCTTTACACTATACAAACGGTTCGCCTTCCGCACCAATTGTGCGACGACATGGAAAAACTTATGCATGACTTTATCTGGGGCTCCTCGTCGAACCACCGAAAGCTACATCTGATCAACTAGGAGTCGGTGTGTCAGCCGAAAGAGGCAGGGGGCTAGGCCTTAAATGCATTCGGTCCATGAATGATGCGTTACTAGCTAAATTGGGTTGGGCCCTGTTCACCAAACTAACAACCCTTTGGGTTCAGATCCTACGGGCTAAATATCGTCTCGATACTACGCATCTTCCCCTAACGCTCTCCAAGTCAGGGGCTTCGATCGTTTGGCGAGGGATTTCGGCGGCCTGGAGTTGGGTGAGAAATGGGATCCAATGGACTCTGGGGAACGAACGGCGAATCTTATTTTGGATGGACACCTGGCTGGCTGGTTGGGGACCTCTTATTCAAGTGGCGTCCTCTCCAGTCCCAAGCACCCTTAGGATGGCCACTGTAGCGGATCTTACGGATGCTAGAGGCGATTGACTCTGGCATGAGTTCCAATAGTATCTTCCGGCCTCAGCTTACATGGCACTTGCGCATTTAGGCCCTATTGTCGCGCAGATGGGCGAGGATAGTTTGCAGTGGGTCCCTTCCACCAACGGTGGGTTCACAGGGGCGTCGACGTATGGACTCATCGAGGGCCAATCTCTAGGCCGCCGACACAAGCTGTGGGAGATTATCTGGAAATGGGCGGGCCCATAGCGCATTCGGTCGTTTCTCTGGATAGTGGCTAAATGCAAACTACTGGCGAACCAACAGTGTGTGGTTCACCACATTGCCACCGACAATGGATGCCATTTCTATGGGCAGGAAGAGACCACTGCCCACGTGATGAGGGATTGCTCACGAGTGAAAGTGCTCTGGCATCAGTTTCCCCCAGACGTGGTGGATACGGGGTTTTTCCAGCAGGACGAGGACGTGTGGCTGTCGTGGAACCTCACGCAGCCAACTCAGGTGCATTAGGAAGCGTGGGCCACGATCTTTAGAGTCGCTTGTTGGTTCCTTTGGAAGTGGCGTAACAGCAGCCTGTTCGAGCCAGATTTTGCCTGGCCGGAAGAGGGATACCTCATTCTCATGGATTATGTGATGTGGATTGCATGTGCCATGACGTTGGAAAATTGTGTTTTCCCAGCGCAGGGCGTGCCGGTGGGTACTTACGTAGCCTCTAGTGGGATGGGTGAAAGTCAATTCTGATGGCGCGGTACACCCGAGTTCCCACACGATCTCCTCGGGAGGTCTTATTCAAGATTGCCACGGAGAGTGGGGGAGGGGCTTCCAGCAGCTCCTCGGTAGGGGTTCGCCCTTAACTGCGAAACTTTGGGGGGTTCACTCGGGCCTTCAGCTGGCGTGGGACCTGGGCTATCGTCATGTTTTGGTCGAAGTCGACTCTCTCAAGATCATTAACATTCTTTCTGATCCCCCAGTGCTCCTAACAGAGGTTTCTTTTGTGGTGACAGGAATTCGGCAGCTGATGACACAGGAGTGGACGGTCCAGCTCCAGCATGTCTACCAGGAAGGGAACCAGTGCGTGGACAACCTCGCTTGCCTCACTGGATTGCTCAGCCTGGGCCTATATTTTCTCCATGAGCCTCCTTTTGGTGTTTAGGAGCTTCTCAGCCGGGATGCGCTCAGCGTCGCTTAGCCCAGGATGATGATTTAGTTTGATGTTTTTTCTCTTTGTAAACAAAAAAAAATAGGAACCTCGGACATCACACAAATGTTAATTGCCACCACCAATTAAGTACGAGAAACAAATACTCTCCTAATTCTGGAAACTATGTTCAGGTGGATGATGACCAAACTGCCTGAAGAAGAGCAAGCAGGCCTTTGGATGGGCAGCTAGAGACTGATCTGGTTTCCTCTTCCCATTTAAATTCTCCAAGAGCTCATCTCATCTTTCTCCAAAATATTCATCGAGCTCGTTCATAGAGATCATACATTGAAATTGAAGCTCTTTTTTGACGAATTGCCCTATACTTCCTAGGTATGAATTCTAAGCTTCTTTTGATTACTCGTTCTCACTGCACTGAAACAGAATGCCCAATTTCTTCTTCTTGAGTTAAATAGTCTTTGACTGCATTTTTGGCTAAAGTCATGAAATATTAGGAATAGTTACAGAGGTGGGAAGCAAAGTAGAGAGGTTCAAGGTTGCTGACAGAGTTGGAGTAGGCTGATCTTTCAGTGATGTTCAATGTTTTTGGTCATGTAGGCTGCAACTGGCACAATGGATGGTATTATCGGCACATTATCAATAGTATACTCATTCCTTACACTGTTAAGTCTTCTGAAATCTAACGAAATGTTGGTTTTAGTCCATTGTAGCTACCTGTCATAAATCTGCTCAAGTGTATAGTCTCTGTTTTGGATTTTTGCATCCCATTAACTTCAGGTCAATCACTGAATTATTATGGGAACGAGATAGGGATGAAGATGGTGGTAGGTAGAGTGAGTGGAGGAATGAATGAAACCCAAGAGATGTTTGAACACTGATTTATTGAAGAGAATTCAGGACTCTTGGGTAAAGGATGATAAGATTCAGAAAATTGTGGCTGGGTTGGTCAAAGATCCCTCAAGTTTTCCCAAATACTCTTGGC
>JAOTBA010000205.1:40279942-40290602 GCA_025629845.1 Erythroxylum squamatum
TGGACTTTGTGCCCATTTAAATGTTCATATACCAGGGAAGGACAAATGATTGGGCTGCTCTACGAAGAGGACTGGTTAACTCAGATACAATCATTCCCCCTACCTAAAAGTTACCTCAGCCTTTTTTAGCAGATAATGAGTAAGCCTGCATTAACATTCAAAAGGTATTGCTTTTCCTATATGGATTAGCATTAGTGTCCTTTTCAGATTCTGCACTGTAGGTGAATCCAGCAAACTAAACCAAGCTAGATGGATAACCAATTGGACCAAGGAAAAGTAGTAGACGTAATGAACTTGAGATATAAAACAAAAGAAACAAAAGCACATAGTCCTTGTTCATTGTTCATGATATCAATCAGTGGTGGTAATTATGCTTCTTGATAACACAGAGACACTATTGGCAAGTCCAACCCCTTTCTTCTAAACTTTCCAAATATGGGTTAGGTTCCTTTAGCTTTCCAGTGCTCAGTGAGGTTTTAGAACGCCAAATTTCACAAGAAACGTCTCTTTCTTTGCAAATTCTCGTGGATTTCTAAGAGCATATATACCTCATCATGATTAAAGAAAGGATTCCTTCTCATCCTTTTGCCATTGAACCTACCACAACTATTTATAGAATAATACATTTTCTTTTTTTTTTTGGCAAGAGAATAATACATTTTCTTAGTTTAAATTGATACTGATATTTTGGTCATCATAAAATTTCTTTTATGTAACATAGACGGAGAGACGACTTGCTTAGATGGGTTTGGAGAACAACCCCAACATGGTCGATGTCTATGAATTAGCACCCCAGGCAAAATCAAGGCAGATAGTTGTTGTTGGGTTTCTCAGATGAATTTGTGCTTTTGATATTATTAGGGGAGGCGAAAGAGATGTACGATTTTTCTAAAAAATAAATCTAAATACGACGAGATCCGAGTCATTGATTGGTTTTAATTGACTTGGAATATAATTAAGCGAATATTAAGATGCGTTCAATTTCTTTAAAAAGGAAATTTGAAGTGAGCTGCCTAAAAACAACGAGTTGGTATAGCAAACTAATAATTTTCATCAAGTTAATGAAAATAATGCAACATAAAGAAGAATCTCCAAGTTGAAGAATTTTATTTTATTTCAGCGGATAGGAACCATTAACAAACAAGTATCATGACATTTCCCTCAGGTTTGGAAAATTAGTCTTTTTCTTAAAATTTATATTATCATGTTTGGTTCATTTTTTTTGAGTAGTTAGGAAAATAAAAATTTTCTAATATAGGAAAAGTAGTAGCTCCTTACTTAGATTTTAAATCTCAACACCCCTTTGATATTTAGATTACTTTCTTCAGGAATTCAGGCCTCTATTGGTTGACGGGAAAGTAAAGTAAATTTAGAATATGATTCCTCAAAAAATAAATCTATTAAAAGTAAAGATATTCTTATATTTAGATACTTATAAGAATTCTAATAGGAAAGTTTGGTGGATTCTTATTATAGTGTTTAGTATCCAACAATGTTTTATGGAATGTAACTTAATTTTGATTTATGTTTTCAATTATATCCCTACAAATCAAATAAAAATTGAAATCATTAAATAAGGAAAAATATAAACCTGAAGAGCAAAAATATTCAAAATCCAAATACCAGCTGATACTGAAAATTTTAAAAAATAGGAGAAATTTTCAAAAGTTTTTAAAATTTTCCTCCCTCCCTCTTATCTCTCTTTCCTCCCTTTTTTTCCAAAGTTTTTTAAATAGTTATTTTATTTATTTCAACTTTTATAATTATTGTGAATTTTTAATTTTGTTTGTAAAATAATAATAAATATGTTTATTACTAATAATAATTATAAATTAAATAAAACTTACAAAAATATTTTTATTTAAATTTATTTAAATATTTTATATAATATTTATTAATAAAATATTTTATTTTTTAAAATAAATAATTTAAAAATTATTATTTATAAACTAATACTTATTTTATATATTTTTAATTTATTAAGAATTATTAAATTAATTTTAAAAATTAAATTAAAATTATGATTATTATTTATTATTATGATTTTTGGAGACAGAGTTAAAAATATGCAGTACAACTGTACAATATAACAATGGACTATTTTGTAATTTTAAAAAAATTCAGGAACTATTTCATAAATTTAAAAAATGACCTGAAATATTACTTAGTATTAACCAGTACAGTTATAGTATCGTACCAAAATTTAATCCAGTACTAAATCTAGTACGGTATTCATAAAATTGATTCGAAGAAAAGATCTGCAGAACTTGAGAAGTAATCTTGCAAAATCATTAAGCTTGTAATTGATATTCTCATCCTTTACAGTACTTACTTTTTTGTTTTTATAAGCTTGATTAAGAGAATTGGGTTGGGCCTTTAGGCTCTAGAATTAACGTAATCCAATACAAGCCCATACAACACTAGAATTTCCTGTACAAACGAATATGCCATTATTTATAATCAATTAAATTGATTCATTATTAAATATGGTAAGATAATTTTAGTTTACAGTTTAATAAAATACTGTATTTGTATGCACTTAAATTGAGCTTGGCATTTTAGTGTTCAAAAAAACTTTTGTATTTTTACGCACTTAATTACAAATAAATAAATGCGAGCAAAATGGTTTATTTACGTTATTTATGTTTTTTTAGATTATAATGATAAATATATAATTTTTTCATCATCATTAACACCCAATTGAAATTTTACTGAATCTTGAGGTTTGGCAATATGCAACTTTATCCCTACCTAGTAGAGAGGTTGTTTCTGATAGACCCACGTGTAATGTGTCATTAAAATACTACAAAATTATAAATAAATGTGCAGAAAAATAAAAAATAAAATAAAGAAACCAATCAATCAAATGCACATACCAAAGGTAATAAAAAAAACTAAATACATAAACACGTAAATATAGAAATACAAATAAATAATAAAGATATTGAATAATCATATTACTAAAAAAGTAGGTACGGCAACACAAAAAAATGAACATATAGGAAATGTCAAAGTTTAACAATAAATGTTTCGACGAGAATACATAATAGAAAAGACCCGTACAAAAGTAAATACGAAACTAAGCGAAACACTTTAAGAGGTAAATACTACGCAGTAAATGCACATGATATAGTTTATTTTACAATAACACGTTAGAATATCTCATATTAACTAAACATGAAAATATTAAAGGGTTTATAAATGGTAAGGATCAACTATTCAAACAACTAGTTTTAATTATTTGGTAATGATTGACCCAAACCTAATTTTTATTAATAGACTCTACACTCAACTCATATTAAAAAATTCAATAGAACATAAATGTACAGATTAAGTCCTCGGTAAGCTCCAACTAAGCCGTATTATTCTTAATCACTTTTTTTATTCTTTTTCAGCCTTCTTTTTTTCTCTTAAGTACAGTCCCTAATTATAAATGTAGAATTTATCAATTTAAAAATGTTACGATTACTCGAAGTAATAATTAAAAATGTTTATTTTCAAGTGAATTGTTTAATTTAAAAAAAAAACTTTGATGACACTCTACGTTGACGTCGGAGATGAGAACTCACCATCGCGAAAGCGGTGCAATAGCTCCAAAAACTCAGATTGCCCTGTCTCCACTCAATACTTATTAAATCTTGATAGTTTCTTTCACGTTGGTCCACCGTCTAAACTGATTTGCAGAAAACAACTGCATGCCATGGCTGCCTTCAAACACGGTAAAAAAAGACACCACATCTACATTTTTTCTAAAGCAAGTTTTCGTGACCTATTGAAATGCTTCTCTTCCAAGCAATCTTGTCTTTCATTAATACATTCATCTTAGATAGTAAATTAGCAATATTGAATTTTTAGGTAGCAGTCTCTCTCCGTGGGAAGCGTGCTTTCAGTCATGCAATACACGAACATTTAAAAAAAAAAAAAAGTGAAGAAGAATTCAATTCCTTTCCTAGGCTACCATCAAGAGGAACATGCTTTAGAAGAGACAACAATTGCTTTGTTCTTACTTTACTCATCGTAGGAATCATCTTTTCCTTCTCATAGTCTTTGTTTGTTTTAGGTTAATAGCACAGGAGTGTAAGGAAAAGTGGAAGATCTCGTGTGGCGTCATTATATGGGCGCAAGAAACCACAAAAAATGACTTGGTGTAATGACTGCAATGACATTCAAACAATTCAAAGAAGCTCTACATCCACCAGCCTTATTGCTCAAAGACACAAAGCCACTTCTCTGATTAGAAGTTGTCCTTCGTGCGGCCACCGGATCAAATGCCAGGAACAAGTTAATTATTTAACTATTTTTCATGCTCCTTTTATACATTATTTCAGCTTTAAACTAATATGTAGTCTATCTTCATTAATCTGTAGGGGAGAATTAATGATTTGCCAGGACTACCAGCAGGAGTCAAGTTTGATCCAACTGATCAAGAGCTCCTTGAGCATTTGGAAGGCAAGGTGAAGTTTGAAACTCATAACCTTCACCCTCTAATCGATGAGTTTATCCCTACAATTGAAGGAGAGAAAGGAATATGCTACACCCATCCCGAAAATTTGCCAGGTGACGCCGTTGTTTTTGCTGTAAAGATTCGTAATACGAATCAAAATTAATGCACAATCAGATTTTGCACACTTATGGTTTTCAAAGTTACGTGCATATGACATTGTTGAAATATAAATTATGCTGTGTCTGGGATTATTTTCATGCAGGAGTTAGCAATGATGGCCTGGTTCGTCATTTCTTCCATCGACCTTCGAAAGCATACACCACTGGAACAAGAAAAAGGAGAAAAGTACACACTGACACAGAAGGAGGTGAGACCCGATGGCACAAGACTGGGAAGACCAGACCCGTTTTTGTTTGTGGGAAGGTAAAAGGTTACAAGAAGATACTTGTACTTTACACAAACTATGGAAAACAAAGGAAGCCTGAAAAAACAAATTGGGTTATGCATCAGTACCATCTTGGGAATAATGAAGAAGAAAGAGATGGGGAGATCGTGGTTTCAAAAGTTTTCTACCAAACACAACCAAGACAATGTGGTTCAGTGATTAAGGACTCTCTTCAACCAAAGTTCAAGGGACAAGTTAGTAACGAGGGTGTTGCCAATCATAGAAACGCCACTCTTGTTGAGTACTACAATTCTTCTTCCATCTCATTTGACCAAAGTGGTCAAAATAGAGGAAACCCTACCAAACTTCTTCCCCATTTCTTCGCAGTCCATGATGGGTCTTCTTTTGTCCCATGAACAAATGGATGCGTATTGGTGGTAAGGAGGAACTAAAACAGCTTCAAATCCTTCTACTTTGGTAAATAAGCTAGGAATAAGTACAGTGTTAGGACCTACAAATGGCGGCTTCTACTTTACATATTATAGCAATGCCCAAGACAGCACATGGACTTTTATCTAAGAACTAGGAGCCAGATTCTTCACGTAAAAGATTTGAAGGTTGGCTCTCAAGTTTCATGTTTTCCTACACATCTTCTTTTTGTATATTGTGAGAATGGTGAGAATGTTCACATTATGAAGCAAACATGGTATGCATTTAAAACCCTTTCCATTTCTTAATCTTTCTCCATTGGACCGAGGTTAGCTTTATTGTGTCATGCGAGGGCTTTTGTGTATCATATTTTACCGGTGATATTGAAATCGAGTAAACTGAAAAAGAAAACGAAAGTGAATAAAGCTCCAAGTTGTCCTGAGAACCATTAGAGGATCATTAGATATGTGTGCAAGTGGCTAGGCAAATTGAGATCTAAGGATATTGCCAAATTTAGTAACCAAATATTGAGAGGAAACGAATCCTAGAGGCATATATAGATCTCTTACGAAGAACTGATCGACAGAGTATTCAAAAGCAGTATACAAGGAAATTAGACCATGTGCTCTCTTATCCTTTGCTCCGTGGACTTAACATACAAGTGCACTTCTTTCGCTTAGCACTGTGATCCACACGTCGTATCCTATATCCATCTAGACTACAGGCTTGGAGCCCACGAAATTAATTCATGACCCAAGAAAGGACCCAGATATGAGGCAACATCAATCTTGCCATCCATAAGTTTTTGGGAGTAACGTGGTGCTTGGATTGGATATCGGGACATGGTTGTTGATCAATCATAAGCCACCTAAGATTTAGGATCATATCACCGTCAAGCAGTCACATAAACATAACAGTACTGCTTCCTTAGTCAAAAACTGAGGACTGAGGAGGCTGTTTTGTCTTATTGTTTAGCAGCACATAGATAAAGCGGCAGGACAAGCATAACATCCAACTATGTCCCGTCAAATCTGAAAACTTTGTCTTACCGTCGGACCATTCACATATCGCAGTTCTAACGTCTAGTCGATGAATTGAGGTTCGCTTTCAGACAGACACCAACGTTGAATAATGATTCATAATTGGCAAAGAGATATACCTTTACACCAAACAAAAGAAGGTTAATCATCTCTTTTATTATATATAAATTTCCTATTAAATTATTATACTTTTCAAGATCAATCATCACTCTTGCCTCTCAAACAATGCCGCAATCATAGCAGCTGTGTTTAGCTTTTCAAAACTACGGCAAATTTCAATGATATGACAGCTTATCAGTGAAGAGAAGACTCCAAGATGTTTGAATGTTGAAATGTCTCGTGAGTTGCGTGTTAGGTGTTTGGCAAATTACCTAACTAAAGCTGAGGAACACCGACTAATTTAATACAAGATACAATCATTCATACCTCAACTTTCGTCCACATTTAATGCGAAAACTATACTTTTGAAGAGACTAAATCTACTTCACATCAATCATTCCCTTTACCCCGTGGAAATGGAATCAACCATCTTTGAAATGATCGACTAGAACTAAAGGAAACCACTAGTTAACTTCATCTACTACAGAATTTTAACAGAAGTTACACTGCCATCTGATCATAGCCCTCTTCCGGGTAATAGGGACACAACTTGTTACAAGAAGACTTGGGTTTGGTCTCCGAGCCAGCCTCCTGCAACATCTTAACCACCTTCCTCATTGATGGTCGGCTAACAGGAAGTGAGACTGTGCACTGGAGGCCAACATTCAGAACCCGGGAAATTTCATCTTTGTGTACACTGTCAAGTTTGGGGTCTATTACACTGTCCGCTCCTTTCTGGTCTACTGTGGTGCAAACCCATTTGACCAAGTCTTTTTCTCCAAATTCTGGATCTACTGGTTTTCTGCCTGTAACCAACTCCAATATCACCACTCCGAAACTGTAAATGTCACTCTTCTCGTTCACTCGAAGGGTATAAGCATACTCTGCAACAAGAAAAAGACCAGATAAACCTTAATCCACACCAAGTATTTGTGCATGTAAAGTGGACAAATTTAGTGAAAAGTAACATAAGTACGTGATTTACCAGGTGCAATATATCCACAGGAACCTGCGATCACAGACATGGACTCTGTACCCTTGTCCACTCGCTGAACAACTTTAGCAACACCAAAATCTGAAACTTTAGCACAAAACTCTGCATCTAACAAAATGTTGTTGGATTTCACATCTCGATGTACGATGGGAGGATCGCAGTCATGGTGCAAATAAGAGAGACCCTCTGCAGCATCTAATGCAATCGTGTACCTGATCGGCCAATCCAACAAACCTCTCTTCCTACTGTGCAACAAATCCCCCAAGCTCCCATTGGGCATGTATTCATAAACTAGAAGCTTGCAATCACCAGTGCTGCAACAACACCATAATTTTACTATGTTTTTGTGCCTGATTTTTCCCAAAGTCTCAACTTCCACTTCAAATTCATCCTTTTCAGACTGAACACTACTATTATCTTTCCTTGTCCCCCTACTCAGTTTCTTAACTGCTACTATCCCACCACCACTGAGCAAAACCTTATAGACTTTACCAGAAGATCCACTTCCAATCACATTTTCTTCTTTGAGGCAATCCCCTATGTCGAACTCACTAAACCCCAGCTTGTGGAATGATCTCCACTTACACATAGCAGTCATTTTTGTATTGTTTCTCTTCGAAGCCCTGTACTTGAAGCAGAACCAAGCTAACCCAACGATAAGAATTATGCCAGCTAGTAAAAAAATTGCTACAAGAATCCAAGAATGCGGCAGCTTCTTAGAATCACCTATGTTCGGGCACAGACCCTTCAGATCACTACACAGACCAGGATTTCCCATGAAACTACTAGTGTAAATATCATTTGCGTATAGAGGAGGGAGCTCCCCAGAAAGCCTATTGTTCGACAAGTTCAACACGTTGAGCTTCAATTGCTGCATTTCTAATGGAATTTTCCCAGAGAAGAAATTCCTTGATAGATCCAGATAGTTTAGCACTGGCAATCTACCAATCTCACCCGGGATCGAACCAGATAGATTATTATTTGACAAATCAAGCTCATTTAGACTCCGCCAACTTTGAATTCCTTCAGGAAACCCACCAGATAATTCATTGTCGCTAAGAACAAGTTTAGTCAGCGAATCTAATTTCACCAAAGTCCTAGGTATTTCCCCTGTGAACAGATTACCACTCGCCGAAAATTCCTTTAAGTTGCCTAAAAACCCAATCTCCATTGGTATATATCCAGAAAACAGATTCTTTGAAATCTTCAGGACTGAGAGATTATAAGCAGAAGAGATTCTTTCAGAAACTTTCCCAGAAAAGGAGTTCTCGTCAAGTTCAAGCAAGTATACTCTTGGAAGCCCCCACAATTCATCAGGAACAGTCCCATTAAGCTTGTTGTTCCTTAATCGAATCCGTCCTAAACTGTTGCACTTCACCAGATTTTCCGGGATTTTCCCAGAAAACGAATTGTAAATCAAAATAAGGTCTTCTAATTCCCCTTTCGCACATAAATTCTGTGGCATCTCGCCAGAGAACCCATTGTACGAAACGTCCAGCCGCGTCAACGGCGAGTTGATGCCGAGTTGACTTGGCAGCAAACCTCTAAGTTTGTTATTAAACAACATAAGCTCGAACAAGTTGGGAGATTTCGCTATAATCTCCGGTAAAGTCCCTTCAAATCTGTTCTCAAACAGGTTCAGCGACTCTAATGGCAACGCGCACAACTCGTCAGGAATCGTTCCGGTTAACTCGTTCGTGGACACGTCGAATCTTCTCAGCGCCGTCAGGTTTGAAAAACCGACACTCGGTAACTCTCCAGACAAGTTGTTATCGTAAAGTTCAATCTGAATTACACTCTTGAGCTCGGTGAGCGAACGAGGGATTGACCCATTGAGATTGTTGTGCGACAAATCCAAATTCTGCAGCCGACTCAATCCGCTTAGAACGTTCCCTGGAATTGATCCCACAAGATTACATGAAGCGAGCCAAAGTTTCTCCAGGTTTGTCAAGTTGGCAAATTGGGTCGGAATAACACTCGGAGAGAACGGATTATACGCCAAAAACAACTCCTTCAGACTCGATACATTACCCAGTTGACTCGGTATCGTCCCAGTGAGTAAGTTCCCAGCAAGTGAAAGCGACTCGAGTCGTCGGAATTTTCCAAACTCCGAAGGAATATCACCACTGAAATTGTTTCCCGCCAAGTTTAGGCTCCGGAGATTCGGCAACTCAACGAGCGAACCCGGAATGGGACCAATCAAAAGATTCCACGTCAAGTTCAAATCTTCAAGCGCCCGACACATGGAAATATCAGAAGGAAGAGAGGAGTTGATGAAGTTGTTGGAGAAGGAGATGGAAGAGAGGGATGAGAGACGGCAGAGGTATGTCGGGAAAGGTCCGGCGAGCTGAGAGTTAGAGAGGTCGATGGAGATGACACGGCGAGTGACGGGGTCGCAGCGGACGCCGAGCCAACCGGCGCAAGGGGTGTCATCGCGGTCGTTCCAGGACGAGAGGACGCGACTTGGGTCGGAGAGACCGAGTTTGACGTGCTGGAGGTAGAGACCTTCTTGGTTTAGAGGAGTGGTGGAGAGTGGAAGAGAGAGAAAGAAGAGGGAAATAAAAAAAACAAACATTTTTGCTTTCCTTGTTCTCTCTTGCACTGCACCTGACACCAGGTAAGGAAGAAAGATTCTTCCAATGTCTGGAATTGGAACTGTGAAATACTGCAATGTGAAAAGAAACATGGGACCCATGTACGTGACACGTGCTGACCTACCTTTAGTCAACCAGAGTAAGTAAGAATAGTTAGAATGACAGGACAGGCTTTGGTTATGTTCTAACGCGCTTGCTATTTGGACAGGACACGAGCGTTCTTCTTGTCTTTGAATGTGGAAAACGCACATGATGAAGAAAAAGCAAAAATGGAAAACGCTATCAACTCAAAGGGTTACAATGGACATACCGCGAAGAAAGTTCCTATACATGAGAGGGATGAAGACCCTCCTCTTTTCGCACATGTCGTTAAGTATATATACTAAGGACGAGTTGGGATGGACGATCACGTAATCCATCTCAACCGCCCAATTAATCCAACGGTGACATTTTCTTCCTTCCTCTCTCTGAAAGTTCTACAGTCATCTTGCTCCTTTGTTTAATCGGATGGTTTATATCTGTGGTCGTCTCTTTCTCTCTGAAAGTTTTGGAGCTATCTGTTCATTGAATGTTGTGCCCGTTTAATTTGAGACCTCCTTCTCTGAAAGTTCTGGAGCTATCTGTTCATTGAATGTTGTGCCTCCCCAGTTATATCTGTTCATTGAATGCTGTGGC
>JAOTBA010000205.1:40297499-40309160 GCA_025629845.1 Erythroxylum squamatum
AAACAATATGCAAAGTACAATATATTATATTTACGGTTACCTATTTCTTGGATAACCATCTTGTAGGAAATTTTAGATAACCATCTTGTAGGAAATAATTTAAAGAGATGCCTCATTTTCTTGTAAGAAATAAAATTAATGTGAAAAATAAATATTAAAACATGTAAAAAAATTAAATAATATTATAATCCCAAAATAAATATTCAAGCTGAGTGAATAGTTAAATACATAATAAACTATGCACTTTATCGTAATACAAGAAAATTTGCAATATGTTCCCTCACATCATTCATCTCGTTATTTTGTGGCTCGTCTAAATGATTTTTTTCAACGTCTTCATTTTCATTGATTTCTTCATTTGTAGGAAGTAATTTATTATCTTCATCACAGGGAAAAAACTCCTCATCCTTTTGAGCAATTTACTTTATAAAATTATGAATAGCCATTGAAGCAATAACCCCACAAGGTGACAGCTTTCTTGTCGTATCAGAACTCAAAACTTCAAATTGGGCACCCCTATGTCTCATTCTTTGCTTCCACACTAAACCTTTTTTCCCGGCCATAGAGATTTTGATTATTATCTCCACTAGTTAAGCCTACTCCAATTTCTACGTTGAGTTAACTTCTTAAACAAATTTAGCATTCATTAATGTCCTTGAATATAAGCATCCTTTCATGGCAAAAAGCAATAGCGGAAAGTTAACAAATCTAAACCATTAATTCAGGTACTTGGAAGACAACCATCACAGAAACATATATCATCAACACCAGAGACTCAGAAGAGAATGCGACTTTTAACTTCAATCCATTACACAGAATATATAACAAGATGTGGCTTCTTTTTTTTTTTCTTTTTCAGAGATGTTATCGCTTTTTATTAGCTGATGAAAATGATTGACAGATCACAGCAGCATTCATTGATCAGACAGCAGCAACACAAGGCAACAAGACTGCAACCCAGATAAATAAGTCAAACACAGAAAACTAGGCTCTCTCCTAGGAGAAGCAGCAGCATATTGTGGAGGAGCCATCACCAGAGGGTCTTGATAGTAACCTGTGAACGAAAACACAGATAAACAAATCAAACACCAGTCGCCACAAGAAGCATAATTGTGAAGCAACTTGAAAAGGGCCAAAGAGAAAGCCAGAACTTTTCATATATAAAACAAGAAGTCACCACTACATTCTTCGAACGACAAAACTAGACAAAACGCACATAAAAAAATAGAAACTTTACCATGGGAAAGTAATGTATTCCATAACTTGTGCGTGGTTTGGTATAAGATCATACATAATCATATTTCCACCAGCCAACATCATCAAAAAGAACAAAAAAAAAACAGAATTTTGGCAAAAAGATAAAAGATAACAACGATACCTTGAGCAGGGACCCAGGAAGAAAGAGACCCAGCTTCAATGAATCAAACTTTACCATCCAGTGAACTACGTCACATAAGCAGTGTTGAGGAAAATTCAACCAAATTATGACATAACAACAAAATGGCATTGAAAATTAGTTTCAAGGAAAGAATGTAACTGGATTTTGACCTGCTCGATATCCCTTTTGGCGAGATTATTTCTCTGAGAATCAGCCATTCAAGGTGCTGCTTCGTTGGTGTAGAACCAATACCCATTTGAGCACAGACCGTTCATGAAAATGTTTCCACCAAAACTCAAATCCCAACTTTTCCCCATAAAAGAAAATTCGTCCTAACCTATTCAAGGATCTTCCAACGAAGAAAAAGCATAAAACCCTCACATTTTCGTATCTACCCAATCACACAAAAATAAAAATGCAGCCCCGATAATCCACAGTGCCACGCCCAAATGAAAAAGAAAAATAAGACAATTTCACGTAGAAGCCTCAAAAGTGGATATTTTAAGTTGGAAAACAGATAAATTAAAGTTGTTGAGCATCAAACAAAAGCGTTCCATCCGAACAAAGCCCCTCAAGTTTCTGCACATTTCAACACGAAAATAATGGCATCCACGGGTCGGAATGCATTGCCAAAAGAAGGCAATGTTCAGAATGAATAGACATTCACATAACGAGAACGCACAAGGAAAGAAAAACAAAATTCAAGCCAACCAAACTGGGGGAATCAGTGTTACGGTTTAAAATGTCCCACATCGATAATAAAAGGAACTGATGTGGAGTTTATAGGCTTATGAGCTCTCCCACCCTTCAAGCTAGCTTTTGGGGTTGGTTCTCTCATAAGGCCTGTAACAGACATTAGTAGGTATATTTAGCACAGTAAAAGACACAAGAAGCACAACTAAAAGACTCAAAGTGATGTGGACATGCAACCCAATTAAAAGGATCATGCAATTTAATTCCTTTGTTCAACTTTAACTTACATATTTTCTTTATTTAATGAAGAATCTTGTGTTTTAGATTTTCATTGTTTAATTAGGAATCCTATTATTTCAGTATTTTCCTTATTCAATTAGGAATCCTACGTTTTAGTATTTTCCTTATTCAATTAGGAATCCTGCTAGGGTTTCTATTTATTGCCTGTAAATATGTAGTCTCTATTTCTTTTGAAAGACAGCCTTAATAAATTGCAATCTTTTATCTCAATTTGAGTTTATATTTCAGCATTATGAAAATTGTTTATCAAACCCTAGAGGCATAGTTGATTGCTAGCTTCATTTCACGATAATATTAAAGTGAAACACTCGCCGAATCTAATGGTAGGTGCAATGATTCTTATGACAAAGATCAGAGAACTGAGAGCTTGCAATTTGTCATCCAAGTCTAATAGCATTAAAAGTTTTGGAGTAATGATTGGATCTCAAGATGGATTTGACGCTAGCTTTAGGTTCCAACAAAACTAGAATAACGGAAGGCCATATATCAAAGAAGCTCTAAGTAACATAAGATCAGCTTGAACTGTGCTGAACCAGCTAGGTGCTCGACAAAAATGATTTGACGAGAGAACTTCGACAGAAGTATGCAAAACCTTAAAAGAACAATAGCATCGTACAAGCTTTACATTAGGCTGCAAATAGGAAGACCATCCAGTCTAACCCTAGTAGAACGTGACTGGCATGACCCTAACTGATGGGATTTGAATGCAACTTGCAAGTCAGCTAATAATTAATTCCTTGCACCAAAGCTAACAAAATATCCTTAAAGTATTCTTCTGGTAAAATGACAACATAATAATTATAGAATCAAGATCAATGTTTTAACAGAAAATTAAGCTTATAACACTAAAAACTTGATAACAATTGACATATATAAAGGAGGCAAAAACACACAAACTCATTTTCTATTTGCACATCGGACCACTCCT
Source organism: Erythroxylum squamatum (assembly GCA_025629845.1). Classification (NCBI taxonomy): domain Eukaryota; kingdom Viridiplantae; phylum Streptophyta; class Magnoliopsida; order Malpighiales; family Erythroxylaceae; genus Erythroxylum; species Erythroxylum squamatum. Next base: position 40,300,799 of record JAOTBA010000205.1, read on the forward strand.
TTTCACTTAAAAAAGATGATAGAGACGCCTGATAAACCCTTGGAATGCTACTTGACAGTGCACTCTTAGTTAAGTAAACAAATAAAGTAGACGAGAATAAGAATAATGACCTGTAACTCAAAGATTAACTCAGCAGATCTGTCAGTGGCAGCAGGATGAGATGGTAAGCGAACAGCGCTATTCCTTGGGAAGTCTCGATTATTAGTTTCATAATCTCCCTCCAAAACAACATTATCGTCCCTTGAAGCTGAATACCCACTATTGCTTCCCAAAAGAACACAAGAATCCAGATATTGTCCATTCTGCATCAACAAAATTCAAGATGTAGACAGTTACTAGGAACCACAACTCTCTGTAACCTAGATCTTTTGTACTCTTAGACTGTATATATATTTATATAATGAAATCTCTTAATTTTTCAAAAAAATTCAAGAAAATGTTTATCCATAGCTACGTTACCAAAAGAGTTAATAAATATGAAATTAAAAAAATACCTTGATAACAACATTTCTGAACTGCAATCTTTTTCCACTTCCCACATATATGATAGCCTCCTTGCTCGGTGCAGAGAGACCAAATCCCTGCCTATCCTTCAGATGCAGTATTCCACCATTCCCATCATAGATGTAATGATCAAATCTTTCACTATCAGCAATGAGATATCTTAAAGGAGAAAGCGAGAATTCAGCAGAAGTTTGTATGTAGACTGACTCATCCAGAACAACTGCATCAAACTCATAAGAAGATTTATTACTCTCTTCATCTGACAGCAGATTACCAACTGTTGGAACAAAAAATTCGACCACTGCCAGAAGAAAGTCTAGTGCAACAAGCAGTTGCGGTCTCTGGACGCAGAGACAAATGACTGTTGAGTGTTGAAGAAACTTTGCATCAAGTATAAGCATGGTAGGAACTGGTCCACTCTCACTTTCTTTGATGATTTTTGCAACACTTCCCTCATGGGTTTCCTCATCATTCGAAGCATAAGATGGACTACAACCAATTGCTTCAGGCCTTCTTATAGCCAATCTATATTCTTCATCGATTCCAACACGATCATCAATTAGAGTAAAGCCCTTAAGTGTTGCAGAGAGAAAACCATCCCCATGGTTATTGGACTTATACAGGAGCCATGCACCACTGACCTGCACCACATCAGGTTTAAAACTACAAAGAAAAAACTGATGCAATCGACAGCAAATACTAAATCAACAACTAAACAATATTTACAAGAAACCTCAATCAGAGCCCAGATAAAGTAACTTTTGAAGAAAATTGATCCTTGAGGGTAGTTTATGAGAGAAAAACATAAATAGCTATTTTACCAAGACAATATGGTAAACAGCACACAAGAAGATATTTAAGTTACATAGGAAAAGGAAATACGAGCACTACATATGATTCCAATCAATCAAACTAATGACTGATTGGTAGTACAAAGAAGGAAAAAGGAAGTTTCTGACCACATATTTGAATGAAAAAACTAATATGAACAGATTAAACTTACCTGTATGGTAGCCAAAGATGCATCTTTTGTCAAGCCAGGATGTAAACACAACTGAACTAGATTGACTACAACTGAAACCTTCAGCGATATCCAGGCATCCACACTTTGGCTTTCAGATTCAATACCAACAGGATGCTGTGGATCAATAGATTCCACTGCACCACCATTAGAAGTCACAGTGTCATGGTTCAAAGGAGGCATCAGACGTGGAGTCTCAGAAATATTAGACAGTGCACATTCAGTGATAATTTGGTATTCACTGTTTGAGAGAGCTGCTTTTAGTTCCTCTATCTGAAATAATCACAATGGATACAATTGTAAAATCTAATGTCTTCACAAAATTGCATTTTTAGCATATTACATGATAGCCATGTAAAATGAGAAGGAATAACAAATAATCTTTCACAAAAGCACAGCCTAAATGAACATAATGTCGTACCTTAATTGTAGCTTCTGTGTTTGGCACTTGACGCAAGAGATCTCGAAGTGACCTTTGCATGACAATAGAAATGCCCTTGACATCTTGAATTATGCTTTCACCCAATTCAGTCCCAGTACCAACATTCAAATTTATGTCCTCCACCTAAAAGTCATGTGAAAGATTTGCAAAGTAAATTCCTAAAATCCTAAACATTAATAATAAGTGAGATCTTGCCATTAATATATGCTGAAAATACTTGATTAATCAAGCCGCCCACTCTTGGATATATTAATTAAAATGGACTTGCAAACCATGTGGACCATTATTCTTACCTGAATTGTCAGTATTTCAAGATGAACAGCACCCATATCACTCTTACTTCCCTGAAGCCACTGAAAGGTGTTCCGCACAGTTATATGGACCACATCAAGCTTCAAATAGCTGTCAAACAAATTTTAAAGTAGATTCATTAGACAAATTAAGACCACTACTGAAGTAACTGCACATAATAATTAGTGCCCACTCACTCAGGGCTGTCTGTTCTTCGAGGCATTAATATTATAGGTTTTGTAAGTGAAAGATCCAACTTAAAAGCAGGTGATCCTTCAATTTCGCTGGTGGTGAACCATTTCTCAGAATTTGTCACTTGATCTTCCAATTTGACAACACTCTTTGAGTTTTCAGGCACAAGACTCGTAAAGTAACTCACAACCTGAGCATTAAGCTTCAGACATGAAATAACAAGTAAAGTGACAAAAATAGTAAAAATTATTCGTCATACCTCTTGAACAAAGCGATTTAAATATACTAGACGAACTTCTGAAAGCTGACCAAAAAGACTGTAGTCATATCCTTCATAGTCTTCATCATCAACATTAAATGAACTGAACACCAGCTGGATAATACAATTAGCATGTTAGTAAAATACCCAGTTTAAGAGAATGACTTAAAGAGCACATAAAAGTATACCAAACTGTTAAAAGACACTTAAAATGCAGTCGATAAAGAAGCTATTAATAGCTCAAGAGGAGATCCTTATTCATTACATTGAAGCTCATTACAATGATCCAACCGATGTTAAATATGGATAGAAGACCACTATAAAGGAAAGAAGATTAGCTTACACTTTTTGGAGAAAAAATAACTAAGGAAAAAAGGAAGTTCACATATTACCTCAACAAAAGACTTGCCCCCTGGATTTCTCATGTCACAGATCCAAAAATATGAATGACTGCTAGAAAGACTATCATCACTAATTTTAAGATTTCCAAGGGAAGCTTTTATGCTAAAAGAGCTTGGGAACACCTTGTCAGATGAAAAAAAGTTTGTTTGTTAATACAGAGAATTCACATTGCAGGGAAAGAGAAAATGAACTGTAAAGTTGAAGGATAATAGAAAGAAACCCTTGAACCTTGATGTCCGCATAAAGATCATCCTGTGACAGAGTAGCCAGTTTAGTTTCATTTTCATTCATGACCATAATCTGAGCTCGGGCCATGTTTAGCATCAGATTGAAAACAATTCTGGATTTTCCCTTCCCTAGCAACCCCTTAGCAACAGGTTCATCCTTAGTTGTTAAATATTGCTCATCAACAATATCTTCTGAAATAATATCATTCTCAATTGGTGGTACAGAATCACTGGTGGGATATTCATCATTTTCATCCTCAACAATGACGGCATTTACGAAATCCATGATGGCAAAAATTGTTGGTCTATGACAGAAGGATAATGTAGCCAAGGTAGTAGTGACCTGCATATCAACATTATTGTACAGAGAAGAGCTCTGGTCATAAATCACTATTTGGGCTTTCACGAAACTTTCCAATTCTTCAGTTAGATTGTACTCCATCCTCGGGTGAGCAGTACCCCCAGGCAACAAGCCAGCAATGCGACTAAAACTTGGAAGTTTGTACCATGAGTTTTCAAATGAGAGGGATTTTTGGGAACTCAGATTATCAAAGTCAACCAAATTTTCTGGTGCCTCATAAAATTTGTCATCTCCTTCACTTGGAGTTGAATCACCATCGCTCAGACTCTCCTTCCTATAATGATCAAAGGATGAATATGTATCTCTGCCGTGAATAAATGACCTTGCCAAGAAACAAGGCCGCGAGATACTTCTACGACAAACTAAATCTTCAATCTCAAGAGATTTCAAAACGGTACCAACGAACATATCATTTGCTCTCATTGACAGTTCAACCTAAATCAATAAATGTAGATTCTCTAAGAACCAAACATCTATTCAAGAAATCAGATTCTCAATAGTTTAGAAATTAGAGAACCAAGTTCAAAAAGTCAAGGTGTTCTGTTCTTTTTCCATTTTGGTTCACTTGCTGTTTGAACATGATTCATTTGAATGGAAGGGTTATTACATGTCATTTGCTCCAAGGCTCAAAGTGTCTTTCGTTTCTTTCCTGCCTAATATGTAATTACCATATTACAGAAATCCAAACATCACGTGATGAATATACTAGTCATAAAGAGATCCCTAATGTTGGCAGTTATTCCATTCCAACTTTCATGATACGTCAACAACATACTCAAAATCTGAAAGGGACAGCTACTCAGCTAGTATTTTAAGTATGTAGGTTTTTGGGTGTATATTTTAACTTTTCATAACACGAACATTTTTTTAAAAAAAACACTGCCTAAAGAAAGAAGCATAAGCGCATGTATAAGCATAACTAGAGTAACCATTATACCTGGCCACCAATTGCTCGAAACTCAAATAAACAACTCTCTTCAGCAAGAAGTACTTTTGCAAACCTGTGATCACCCTAAAGAAAAATAGCCAATAACTCAGACTCGAGAAAACATATGTTAAAAGAAATTCTATGTATCAGATTTACCTTAGGATTGTAATTGAAGCAGATTCTTAATTCATCAAGTGCACCTGTCATAAAAACATGCTCTATTGTCAACGAATCCTGGGATTTAAGGTTGCTGTCAAGTTCAGCTTCTGGTTCCTCCGATTCAGATGAAGTTTCAGAAAGACTAGTGATTATAGTAGAACCCTGTGAAGAAGTCAATGTACAAGTTATTTTGCAAAATCAGCAAACATATTATTAGAAGATGTAGCTAATGTAGATCCTCCCGTATGAAAATGTGGTCAAGATACATATTATCTCATAATATTATAATCTGATTGTAATCAGATTCTATAGATTAGATAGCAGTATCTTAGAGATAAACATTATCCTAAGATTATCTTCTGTATCTATATAGATTATCTAGCCTATTCTACACTCCTATTCATGTATATATGTATTACATTCTCTTAGTAATATAATATAGAGCAAATCAGCTCTTATTCACATTAATTAAACAACAATAATGCCTTACTTTGTCCAAAAATAAGAAATAAAAAGGAAGGATTAAACCACATCCATTCAGAAAACTCAATATCTATTTCCCTATCTCATCCTTATCTCTCCATTCTGCAAAAGATTTTTACCAAAGCTACTATAACCATGTTTGATTAAACAAGAGATTAAATCCTCGAACTGAGAACATGAAAAAAAAAACTGTTATAGGTTCTGGTTTTCCATTATATGTGGAAAAATGGGAAATAATGTTCATCCAGTTTTAAAACATGAATGAAACATTTGGAAAAGGTAAAAAATATGCATTATTACGCCTGTCAATCAGAAAAACTATTTTAGTCATGAACATGCCTTTTCAATTTATTTATATTTTCTCAGGAAGTTTTACAAAATCGCAAACGTATTTGTAACATAAGCAAACCTAAGGTCTCCAATTACCTTATAGTTTCCTCTGTTTGTAAACAGCTTCCAAGTAGCATACCAACCAAGCAAAATGGCCACACCTGTTAGCCAAAGGATCTAGTTGCAAATAAAGAGTTTAGATAATTTTGCCTTTCCAACAGATTAATTTCAAAAAATTCTTAAGCTGTAAGAAAATCTTACATTTCCAAGGGCAAGCAAACCCCTGTCAAAGAAGAGAAGTACATCGAGAAATGTGAAAAAGATGCCAAAGCCAATTAGGCCCAATCCAATTTCTGCAAAGTAACACCAAAATTTTGGATTATGAGCCACAGCTTTATGTGGTGATTAAAAAAATGATACAAATTAATGAAACCAGATAACTGAAACGCATTTATGACATTGATAATTCCTGATTAAAATTCAAGAGATGATTAAGGCTACCGAGTTTACATAAGAACACTAACAACAACAAAATCTGGACAGGGTAGATAACAACGTTGAGTTTTAGAATGACATAGCAACTGGAAGGTGATGCAGTCCTTTCTTCAGAAACAAAGTAACTATTTGCTGTTTCATAGTCAACCTGCTAAAACCATTTTAGAACACTATAAAATCAGCTGTCAGAGAGAGAGGTGGCATTTTATGCCAAGTTTCTGGTTCCCTCTTCAAAAGTATGCAAGGGAAAGATTCATTTGATTCGAATTAAGGTAGGCCAGGAATATAAGAGAATAGAATGAATCATGGGAGACGATATGCATGATAAAGCTCATAAATTTGCATGGAAGTGCTTCATCTTTCCTTCATCCATGATTTCTGTTTCAGGTGAGGTGCAGTTTTGCAAGACAGCGCAGTCAAGATGGCTGGCTATTAACACTTATACAGGAGCAAGTGTAGTGTCCATGCAATAAGGAGCTTGAGAGGTTAAATGGCACAGTAAAGCTATGATGGAAATTCTTCATCATTTGGAAGCTGCACATCAAGCAATATGGCCCTGTGGTTAAAATGACCTATGGGAAAGAGAGAGACTAGGAGAAATGGGGGCAAACATGTTGGGAAAATTTTAAACCAGCTACAGTTTGTTTGATAAAAGCTAAAGGAGCTGAATCATGTATGAGGTTGAGAAAAGAAGGAATGGTAACAAGGGCTTATACTCTATCGAAGAAGGGTGTATCTTGTCAAAGGAACAAAATAAATCTGCACCTGAAAATTAAGATTTTTCAACAAAACCAGTGAATTTGTGATTCCCAAAGCAAAGTCATGTTGGTAAAACATCGAGTAACCATTTAAGAAACCCAGAAACCCTAAATAAATAATAGGAAAATATGGAAATACCAGTAAATGCCAGAGTAAGGACTAAGGGATCAAAAATTGCTCACTCTTTTGTTCATCCAGTTCATAAGCCATCTTGTTGACTGTGGCCAAAGCCTCTGTTTTAAGAACTACTTAACAAATGTAAGTTACAGCTTAGCCACACAGTTTTGATGTAACCAAAAGGGATGCAACTTCCAGGAGCTGCAAACGAAATGGAAGTTTAACATGTTAAAAAATTTCAGCAATCTGCAAAACTCAAAGCATCAACACCAGCCTCAAACTGAATAAAGATACAATAGCTTAGACAACAAAAAACAGGGGGGGGGGAAAAAAGGAGAGCAGGTTGTGATGTGATTCAGATAAATCACAGAAATATAAAATATAAAATTAATCAATTAGCGAAGATTATCTTTACCTCAGATATAATACCAATGAAACCCGAAAATGAAGCAATGCAACAACACGCTGATAGTTAACAAAATACTAGTAACAAACGGTATTTCCAAAAATTATACTCAGAACAGTATAACTTGCAATTCCCTGGCATAGATCATCATAACTACAACAGCCAACAAACTTAAAGCACCTTTCTTTTCCACCAAGTATACCCAGCTACAAAACTCAATCCTAAGCACAACCCTTGACCCAAGAATCCCTTTTTAAACAAAAAAGAACATATTTTGAAAGTTTCCATGAAGAAATAATGAAACAGAAAAACAATAACAGAATAGAACAAGCAAAATGGTTTTCGTAATGATATCCAACAAGGAGCAACCAACGGAGTTTGTTCCAATTTCGTTTTCTTACACTCATTTTCCCAAAATTCCAATTTCTATCGGATCAAACGTGAGGAAACTAACAGAAAAGAAAACCCATAATTTTAGTTCCAAAGAAAGGCAGAGACTTACAAGATTGATGACAAGATCAGCTCTTGAGATACTCCGGCGAGAAAGCCCCGCCCTTTTTGTTACGGGGCTCCAGTTTTGCGTGGAACCGGCATTCAATAAAATATTGCCCCGATCCGACCGACCTCACCCGCCCCGCAGTTAAATAGGAAAAAGAAAAAGAAAGAGATAAAGAGAGACCTTTCATGTGGGACGTGATCACCTGTGCCGACCCATACAAATGTGTGGCTGAAATAAACTGGAGCAGGGTTGAAACTAATGGTATGAATTTCGTACCGTACCAGTCGGTACCGGCCGGCACGTACCGTACCGGTCGGAATTCGGTACCGGTACGGGTGCATATGTACCGGTCCAAAATTTTGGTTGGTACCGGCCGTTTTCGGACGGTATCGGCCGTACCACTAATACCATAAAATTTCGGGACCATTCCGGGAAAATCCAAAAAGTCAGGGACTATTTTGCAAAAAACAAAATTTCAACCCTAAAA
>JAOTBA010000205.1:40309260-40345079 GCA_025629845.1 Erythroxylum squamatum
AGGCCATCCCTCCCGAGGACTGATCTGGAAAATGATTCCCATCTCAGTGACAGGAGAGAACGGCCTGTTAGTTTAGATAAGGAAAGGGGGAACTTCAGAGCTGTTAATAAGTATGCATAAGTTGACTTTTGTGAGCGCTTGGTTATTGTGGTTTTATCCTATTTTCATTGTGATATTGTTTTTTCTATCATCCTTCTTGAAGCTTTCCCCCTATCTAGGTCATATTGGACATATTTCTGCGTATGTACAATTTCTCCTTATTCTTGGATTATAGTGTTGATTGTCTTGAACTGTGTTCTCGTATAAGCACATTTCTTTATTCTTTTAATAGGCTTTGTCAGCTTAGGTGTTAACAATTCCCTTATCCCCATAATATCCAGGTCAAATGTTGGTGAGGATTTTAATTCTGCTAGTCCTACATCAACCGCAAAAATGAACGCAATTATTCGGGCTCCACGATCGGGTTCGGGCATCACACCCAAGTTGTCACCAATAGTCCATAGAGCTAGTACTTCAAATGATTGGGAACTTCCTCATTGTACTAACAAGCCTCCTGCTGTTGGAGCTAACAGTCGCAAACGTACTGCTTCAGCTCGCTCTTCATCACCACCTGTTGCCCAATGGGCTGGTCAGAGACCACAGAAGATTTCCCGTACTGCCAGAAGAACTAATTTGATTCCAATCATTTCAAACAATTATGAGAGTCCTGTTTTGGATAGTGTGTCTGATGTTTCAGTTAATGAAGTTGGGATGGGATTTACCAGGCGTTTAACTGGTAATTCTCCTCAACAAGTTAAATCAAAAGGTGAACTTTTATCTTCAGCAGTGTTATCTGAAAGTGAAGAATCTGGGACTCCTGAAATCAAGTCTAAAGACAAGGAGAAAAAGTCCGATGAGATAGATGAGAATGCCGAACAGAATGTCCAAAAGGTTTCAGCTTTGGGCCTGTCATCAAGAAAGAATAAGCTGATTAGTGCAGATGATCTTATAGATGGTGTACGAAGGCAGGGGAGGTCTGGGCGAGGCTTTATATCTGCAAGATCTCTTGTGCGTACAGGAGGAGAGAAGCTTGGCAACATGGGAACAGCAAAGCAGCTTAGAAGTGCCAGACTTTGTTTTGATATAAATGAAAGGTTAGTTGTTTTTCTAGTTACCAATAGTTTTTTATCCTGAAGTTACTATGATTTGAAATCTGACAATCTCATAAAATATTTTACCCAGTAAAGCAGGTCGTCCACCAACAAGAAAACTCTCTGATCGCAAGGCATATGCACGTCAAAAGCATGCTACAGTAAACACCTCAACAGATTTTCTTGGTAGTTTTTCTTTAATGCCTTAATGAGAAATTTTCTGGATCTCTAAGCATTTGATCTTATCTAGTCTAGTTCATTTATTCTCCATTTCTTTTGTCAAAACATTTTAGTTGGTTCAGATGATGGAAAGGAGGAGCTATTGGCTGCTGCCAGTTTTGTTATTAATCCTGGTATGTTTTCCACTGTTTCCTTTGTTTCCAAAATTAATTTTCTTTCTGTTAAACTTAATATGATTTTTGCTGCAGCTCATGCTTTTTCAAGCTTATTTTGGAAGCAAATGGAGCGATTCTTTGGTTTTATATCTGATGAAGACATCACTTACTTGAATCAACAGGTCTAGCCTTTTGTTTTTCTATTAAACATCCTCCAATATTTGAAGGGATAATCACATAACTGATATAGACAAGAGTCTCTTTTAGCTACCAAGTTCCAGGAGTTTTATCTGTCATTCAACAAAGATTTTAAGTTGTTCACTCCAATATCAATGCAAGTTTCTTCTTATGTAAATAACTGAAGTTTGTCACTGATTGAAATAACAGGACACAAAGGTTGAGTATGCTGAAACAAGGAGTTCTGAACTTGAACAGTTCATGCTTGGAGGACTGCACATTACTCCTTGTCAAAGACTGTTAGCCGCAATTATTCCAGAGGAAGAATCTACCCACACAAATGGAAATGTGGAATTTGATGGAAATGGAGCTAGATTTGAACTGGATGGAGAGTTAGGGACAGATGGTTTAGACCATTTAGTAAACATTAATTATTTTGGACGTTCTACATACAACAATTATAATAAGATCACTGCAGTGGCAGAACCTGACGAGGCGGACATTGTTATGCCTAAATTTAGCGATTCTACAAATGGCGTCTTTGAACAATCATCAATGTCCAATCTGGCCTGCCCAGAACTGCAATATGATAATATGCAAATGAATGATAGACTTCTCCTGGAAGTTCAAAGTATTGGACTTTTCCCACAGTCAGTGGTAGGTTTCTTTCATCTGAACTATCTCGTTGTAGTGTGCATGTTCCTTTTGTGCTGTACAAGTGATACAGTTGCTTCGGTATTTTCAGTTTTTACATTTGTTCCACATGCAAAATGTGGTCAAGATATGTATTATCTCACAATATTACAATCTGATTGTAATCAGATTCTATAGATTAGATATCAGTATCTTAGAGATATTCTAGGATTATCTTCCTTTATCGGTATATATTATCTAGCCTATTCTGTACTCCTATCCGTATAAATATTTACTGCATTCACTAAGTAATGGAATATAGAGAAAATCAGCTCTTATTCACATGGTATCAGAGCCACGTGAAAGGGCTAGTAAAACTGAGGAGTCAACCTCGGTAAGTCAAGAAATGACGGCAAACCCAAGCCAGACTGGAGGTTAGTCATCAATGACCTCTAGTCTTGAAGGAGTTTCAGTTGTTATTGTCTTTGACAAATTGAATGGAACAAACTATCGGGAGTGGGCTCAAGCTATGAAACTCGCCATTGGAGGACGCGGGAAGCTGAGCTTTATTGTCGGAGATGGGAACGTTCCAGACCCAACAAACTCACAAGCTGCACGATAGTGGGAGATAGTAACTCCATGGTCTCATCATGGCTTATCAACTCCATGATACCACCGATCAAACACACCTTTATGTTTCTGTCAACAGCTTGAGAAATCTGGGAAGGGGTGCGACAGTCATACTCTGATGGAGAGGATGCATCACGAATCTACGAGATAAAAACAAAGTTGTGGAAAATGAAGCAAGGTGACAGAGAAGTTACAAAATATTGGGTCGAAATGGTAGCATTGTGGCAGGGACTTGACCTTCTATCAGATGAAGAGTGGAGGTGCAAGGAAGATGTTGTGATGTACAACCAGAAAATTGAAAAGGAGAGAGTTTTTGAATTTTGGGCTGGCCTCAACAGAAAAATTGGATGATGTCCATGGAAGAATCCTAAGTAGAGTGCCTCTACCTACAACTAAAGAAGTTTTTTCTAAAGTTAGGAGGAAAGCAACACGGAGGAATATCATGCTAAAAGAAGAGCTAAAAGAAGAACAAAATGTATCTTCAGTACCCACTAATGAAGCTTCTGCACTAATGTCCCGTGGTGAATCCAGTAAGAAGGATCATAAGATGTGATCATTGTAAACAAAGTGGTCACACCAAAGACACATGCTGGGACATCCATGGAAAGCCTCTAAATTGGAAACCCAAAAAAGGGGAAAAAATCAAGGCTACCAAGTATCTAGTGAAGGGGAATAGACAAATCTGAAGATAATCAGAAACAAGGAGGTGAACTGAATATTTCACTAGGGAAACTATTGGAAGCACTAAAGAAACTCCAAAATGACTGCAACCAACAGAAGGCAAGCACGGTTGCTAATGCTACTATGAGAGGTAATATCGTAAAAGGTTTTTTATCTCCATGCGGTAGGAAGAAATGGATAGTTGATTCTGGAGCATCAGACCATATGAAAGATGATTATAACCTGTTTCATTCATATTTTCCTTGTGTTGTACATGAAAAGTTTAAGGTAGCAAATGGTGATTCTTCTTCAGTTACAGGAAAAGGAGATATCAAAGTAATAAATTCTATGAAACTAAATTATGTTCTACATGTTCCTAATCTAGAATGTAACCTTCTTCCAGTCAGTAAGTTGACAAGAGAAGCTAATTGTAGTGCTTTTTTTTTCCCTACTCATTGTGTTATACAGGACCTGTCATCAGGGAAGATGATTGGTAGTACTAAAGAGGTAGATGGAGTGTACTACTTTGAAGATGAAGAAAGTCATTCTACTCCTTATAGCTTGGGTAATAGTGTAATTGTTCCTAAGACTGATAAACTATTATTATGGCATAACAGGTTAGGTCATCCAAACTTCCAGTATATGTCACGGTTGTTTCCAAACATTTCAATAAATAAAGATCTTTGTGTTCAATGTGACACTTGTGAATTTGCTAAGCATCAAAGCTGTTTCACAAGGTCTAAATACAAACCTATCACTTATTCATAGTGATCTTTGGGGCCCTTCTCGTGTTCCTAATAGAACCAATTCAAAGTGGTTCATTACATTCATTGATGACCATACCCGTTTGTGTTGGGTGTTTCTTTTGAAGGATAAAACTGAAACCTCTACTGTGTTCATCAACTTTTATCAAATGATAAAAAATCTATTCCAAACTAGTATCCAAGTCCTTCATACTGATAATGGTACTGAATATTTTAATCAACATCTTCATACATTCTTCAAAAAATATGGAATTGTCCACAAAAGTACTTGTGTCAATAGTCCTCAACAAAATGGGGTTGCTGAGCGGAAAAATAGACTCCTTAAAGTAGCTAGGGCCTTGATGTTTACTAGCAATGTTCCAAAATTTTTTTTGGGGGATGCTATTCTTACTGCAACCTACCTTATTAATAGAATGCCTAGTTGTGTTCTTTCTTTCAAAACACCACTTCAGAAATTTCAAGAACCTATACTACCACTCATCTTGAAACTAACCTTCCTTTAAAAGTTTTCGGGTGTACAACCTTTATTCACAATTTTTCACACAACAAACTTGATCCAAGAGCCAAAAAATGTTTGTTTCTGGTTTATTCTGCTACACAAAAAGGGTATAAATGCTATGATCCTATATCAAAAAGGTTGTTTGTTAGTTGTGATGTCTCTTTTTCTGAGACAGATTCCTTCAATCCCAAGTCTTCGATTCAGGGGGAGTATTGGAGTGAGTTTGGTGGTGATGAATCTCAGCCTAAACCTCCTTGTACATCTGTTCCTGAACCTATCCTAATGTCATCTCCTATAGAGACAAATCCTGATACAGAAGTAGCTATACCTAACCATACACTTAAGGTGTACTCTCGGAAGAAGAAAACAAGTAGCACACTCCCTGTCTCTGAAGCTATACCAATCTCTGAATCAGTGCAGGTCCCTGCCGAAGAAGCTCAGAGTAGTACGAATCAAGAAGACAACACAAATTTAGAACTGCCAATTGCTTTACGGAAGAAATCTAGATCATGTACTATGCACCCAATTGAGAGGTCTCTTATGATGCTCTATCTTCTCAATACCAAGCATTTATTGTTAATCTGTACAGAATTGACATCCCCAAAAATATTCAAGAAGCTCTTAAAGTTCCAAAATGGAGAGAAGCAGCTTTCAAAGAGATAAGAGCACTTGAAAAAGAATGAAACATGGGAAGAAGTTGATATGCCAAAAGGAAAGAAACTCGTGGGATGTAGGTGGAAATTCACAGTCAAATATAGGGCTGATGGTTCCATCGAGAGGTATAAAGCGAGACTGGTAGCAAAGGGCTATACTCAGACCTATGGGATGGACTACAAGGAGACATTTACACCTGTGGCCAAGCTAAACACTATCAAACTATTACTATCTTTAGCTGCTAACTTCGACTGGCCACTTCAGCAACCTGATATTAAAAATGCCTTCTTGAATGGCAAACTAAAGGAAGAAGTGTACATGAAACTTCCTCCAGGGTTTGATGAGGAAGGAGGATGAAACGGAGTATGTAGACTAAGAAAATCCCTATATGGGCTGAACCAATCACCACGAGCTTGGTTTGAAAGATTTGCCAAAGTCCTAAAAACACAAGGATACACACGATACACACAAGCTCAGTCGGATCATACAATGTTCTTCAGAATTAGAGATGGTAAGAAGACAATTTTGATTGTATGTAGGTGATATTGTCGTAACTGGTGATGATGTAGAGGATATTTCAAGACTCAAGTCAGCTTTGAGGAAAGAATTTGAAGTTAAAGACTTAGGAGAAATGAAGAATTTTCTAGGCATGGAAGTAGCGAGATCAAAGAAAGGGATTTACATCTCACAAAGGAAGTACATTCTTGATCCCTTGAAAGAGACTGGAATGTTAGGATGTAAACCAAGCACCACTTCCATTGACAGTACAAAGTTTGAGGATGAAGAGGATAAACTTGTTAACCGTGAAGAATACGAGACACTAGTGAGAAGACTGATTTATTTGTCTCATACTAGACCAGATATTGCTTTTGCCGTGAATGTTGTAAGTCGCTACATGCATGCAACAAGGAGGAAGCATTTTGAAGCAATTTATAAGATCCTATGGTATTTAAAGGGTACTACTGGGAAAGGATTATTATTCAAAAAGGGAGATCAAAGAACAATTGAAATATATACTGATTCAGATTGGGCAAGTTCAAAAGAGGATAGAGGATCAACCACTGGGTATTGTACTTTCGTGTGGGGAAATTTGGTCAAGTGGCAAAGTACGAAGCAAAAGGTGGTAGCCAAGAGTAGTGCAGAATTTGAACTAAGAGCAGTTGCAAAAGGGATTTGTGAAAGTATCTGGTTAAAGAGAGTGCTGACAGAATTGGGAATCAATTTTGAGTCACCTATAAAGCATTATTGTGATAAGAAGGCAGCCCTAAGCATGGCACACAATCCAATCCACCATGAGAGAACAAAGCATGTTGAAGTTGATCGACACTTTATCAAGGAGAAGATAGAAGATGGGACTATATGCCTAACTTATGTCCCAACAAAGAAATAGACAGCAGATGTGTTTACCAAAGGTCTTCAAAGACAAGTGTTTAAAGAATGTATCAGCAAATTAGACATGAATGATATCTATGATCCAACTTGAGGGGGAGTGTGGTCAAGATACATATTATCTCATAATATTATAATCTGACTGTAATCAGATTTTATAGATTAGATAGCAGTATCTTAGAGATAAACATTATCCTAAGATTATCTTCTATATTTGTATAGATTATCTAGCCTATTATGTACTCCTATTCATGTATATATGTACTACATTCTCTTAGTAATATAATATAGAGCAAACCAGCTCTTATTCACAGAAAATGTTCACATTTAAGAAATTTAGTTCTCTTAGGATAAAAAGAATAGCTAACAAGTTGCTGAAATGACAATCTAAGAGCAACTTATACAAAACTAATACTACAACTTTCAAGCATCTATACTTCATGCATAAATGGAAGAGGTGAAGATTGAATTATCATCTGTTTGCAGTCTTAGGAGATCTAGTTTGACCATTTTCAACCTTTGTTGTTGGAAAGTACGAGTCAGATCATGTGCTTCTGGCCATATAGGTAAAAACATAAGCCTCAGGTTAAGAGGAAAGTTGCATTCCAGTCTTCTGATACTGAATAGCTTAAGATCTAGGATCCCAGTTTTCCATCCAGATGTTAAGATGGTTAAACATCAGAAGCTATTTTTCACACAAAGCCGAAACCAAAAGTTTAAGACAATTTCAATAGACTTGCAAACCCTTATAACAAAGACACCAGGACACATGCAATGCAAACGTGGAAAGTAGACCTTGTAGGTTAAACCATTAATCAGCTGACCACAATTATTAAAAAAAAAAGCTATTCCCTTTTTTTTTAACGGGAAGCGGATGTTAACTTAAGCTGCTTTAGGTACTGCTCAATGGTAAGAAAGATATTATCTATTAGGCGTCTGATGGGGAACACCTACCTTCCATATACTCGCCCCAAGGACATCATAAACAGACCAATCCAACAATTATGCTAGTCTTCACTTTGCAATGTTATGGTGATTTGTAAGACATTATTCTCCTAGATTCATACCATGAAATCATTCAGGATTTAGTAAAAGAAAATATTACAAATAAACATCAATTCCCATGTACTATATTCAATATCTTTGCATATCAAAAGTTTTCTAGACATAGGGCAATCAAAATAATGATGTCAAGACAATAGCTTAATAAGTCCTTTCGATATTCTTAAAGGGATCACTATTTGTGAATAATGTTCCACTTCTTATCCTTTTCAACTAATTAGGACATATACTAAGCTGATCACTTAAAACCAATACAAAGAGCAAGACAGATTCCAACCGTTACAGAAATTAAATAATCCAAAACATACAAACAATGCCACTCAATGGAAAAATCCAAAAGAAAATGATAAACTGGCAACCATAAAGCAATTGAATCCAATTTTGAATCCTCCTGAATTAATTGATTAAGAAACAAACTAGGTTGATCAAAAGGATACTAATCTAAGGAATAAAATAGACTAGATCACTTAACAATTAAAACATCCACATAATACAAACGAGAGGAGTGCTTGATTCAAAGCAAAAGATGGAAGTACAAAAATTGATAACCTTAAAGAATGCAGATAAAGTTGCAGGATTTTCACCTCAATTTAAGAATCCGTGATCAACCAAGAATGACATATAATCTAAAAACAGTAATTATTCCTCTTGAAGATTAAACATTTTGACATGAAACAAATAAAACAAAATTCATAATGAGCTCAATAAAGGATTAACAGAACAACAATATATTTGCACATCTTTGAGTAATTCAATGATTAAATACTGATTATCATTAAATGAGATCAGTGAAGGGTTTACAGAAGCACGATATATGGCCCCCTGCAAACGACTTTGCCAATTTCTCCGTGAATCATTAGAATCACAACGTAGTATTAGAGCACTGACATCTTCCACAACCTGTAAAAGAACGTCCTATATAGTTCAAATACAATATGGGAATTGCTGCTCAGATGTGCAGTTAAAACAGAGGCATAACCATAACCTTTTGCATGGGGCGTGCAGCATCACAAACAGCCAATACACATTCAACGTCACCAACAAATTCTGGTGGGAGTAGATATATTTGCTTTTCACGTAAACTACAAAACAAGCATTAAAAAAATGTTTTAAATGTGATTAATATTAAAACTAAAGTATGCAATCCAACATTATAGGTGAACATCGTCCCAGCATCTAAGGGCTGTGATCCTCTCCTATTCTGTAAACGTTTTGCATTGTATACATTTACTAATGATAGATCAAAATTTTGAAGAAGCTAGGTGATCAAATATTTGCAGCTAAGTTTACCTGCATTTCAACTTTACACGAATCCAAAAGAAGGGCTATACACTAAGCGATGTTTGGTAAGAGGTAGTGTAAAAAGTTTAATTGAATTTATAAATAAAACATTACATAAAATGACCCATGCAATGATATTCATAGTGCTGAATGCGTACTTCCTGACACTGCAATGCAAATTAAAATTACATGATAACTTTCATCTACAACTGAACAAAAGGAACCATCTGAAGGTTAAGAAGAGTTGCATTTTCATCAAGAGAATAAAGCTGGTTTACATATCTGCTGCAGCTTCATAGTGACAAGCTTATACTGTTAGTAATTTCTCATGTTTGATTAGAAATGTCTTTTGGTTTCTTAAACACCAATTTGAAACATCAATCCAACAGATCAGTCATCAAAAGCAAAACAAAAAGAGTTGGATCTCCACCTGAGATATTGCTTGTAAGATTTAGAACCAGGGCTTTCTAGTATGTAAAGATAAGGCCCAACCAAGCATATGTATCGCCTCTGCCAAAAAGCTTCTCTATTTCCCATGCCCCTGCGAGTAAGAACAGATAACCCTCCCTCGAAGTCTGCTCGATTCCAAGGGTGAAGAAGATCCAAATTGTCTTTGTTATCCTCCTGAAACAGCTTTGCCACTTGCATCAGCCGATGATACCGAGCTGGAGAGAAATGAAACCCTAATGATGGAAGCCGCACAGCAATCCTTGTGGAAGGATATGATGGGTTCTCCACTCGAATCTAAAACAACATTGCTGACTTTAAGTCTGAAATGTTACATAAGATTGTGCAAGAAAAAACACAAATCGATTTCTGTTCATGCAAATGCAAAAGTAGAAGTGTCTAGATTTGTACCTGTTGGAGCCTCACAATTACCCCACACTTATCAACAACAGGCAAGAAACTAACACCATTCAGTAAAGTGGAATTGGCAGAACGATTCAAGGAGGATTGGCTCCAATGGTAATCACCATCAATCAAAAAGGCAGTAACATCGCTCAAAATCAAATCAAATTGCAGATACATGTCGAGCTCTTCAAAAGACTTCCTATCATAATCATCCTGTAAATATTTGAGTCCAGTGAGGAATATTATTATTAAAATCACAGAGTTTTTGATTCAGATGACAGAGGTACCTGTGAGCGAATCAGCAAATTTCCCAAATCTAGCATAAGTTTTGTTGAGTTCATGTTGTCTGGACAAAATGAGGTAGGAATAGTAATCTTTGGAGCCGCAATATCCAAGTCCAATATGAACCTATCAATATATTATTGCTCTGTGTCACTTGGTATTACTTGAATAGCACATTCAAATGTAATATCCTTTTGTGCTTCTATAGATAAAAGTGCTTAAAATATGAAGCCAAAGTAGTATTCAATTAACTTCATCATGTAAAATCATAATCTTAAAGCAGGAACATCAATATTATGTTAGCTTCTCCTATAAAATCACAAAAATAGCTGAGGCCACCTAGTCTCAATTAGAAAATAAATGGCTATTGAGCATGCAACTTGGACAGTTTAACCTCCTGGGTAAGAGAGAAGAAGTGATGATAAATCTAGCATCCTAGAAGTCCTAACAACTCAGGAGCCCACTTGGTGTCCACAAAACCTGTAAATGGAACCTTAATATAATTTCTTCTAAGCATGAATCATATTAAGCGATTAAAATGGGCATGCATTTAGAAATGGGAAATCTTTTAGTCATTCCTATGATAGTTGGTCTCCTGTGCACACAAAATGATTCCACAACACTAATAGCACAAATTATTGGTGACACTCAAAATGAATCCTGTATATGGTTGACAACTCCAGAACATGAAAGAAAAAGGTAAAATGGCAAACCTAGCTTGATCTTTTAAGGCTCTGTTAACTTGCTTCTGAGCAGTCCGCTTAACTTCATCAATTGTCATCTAGTCACCGAAAAACAATCAACAGTAAATGAACTGTGTTTATAATGTTGTTCACCCAGAGTAGAACCTTCAGACAACTCTAGCATTGAGAACCAACCACTCAAGTAGGACAGTGAAAGCATCACTCGGTACATAAAAGCACCTTAACAGATTCAGAAAAGTACAAGGCAAACAGTAGCTACATTAATCAGGGCTAAGCAAATGAAAAAATATATATTGAAGAACATGAAATTGTAAAATGGTGGCGTGCTCCCCATTTCTTTCACCTTTTGACTATTGCATACATGCACTGAATCCTTTTTATAATACATTACATAGAATACTATAAAGAAATCTCTGACATTTATGAGTCAGAAAAAAAGATGATGTATAATCATAAGTAGAGTATGCTATAATCATGCTCGAAAAAGAATTCCAGCCTCCAAAAAGAATTTCTTACACCATTGATCAAACAGTAAAATTAATCATCACTGTCAGCATTAATTCATTTCAGACTGTTGACTTAGTTTTGGTACCATGTCAGGTAGGAATAAATGACAGAGTACCATGTGAGGTAGGAATAAATGACAGATAAGGAGAAAGAAAAAGAAGAACAAGTACACAATGGTTTACCGTGATTCAATTGTGGAGCCTATTTCCACAAACACAAAGACCACTAGTGTGGTGTCTTATTCACTAAGTTTAGCCAATCTATTGATAATAATAAAACAGTAAAATATTTTACAATTACAAAATTATAAAATATTCCTAAAGAGTACCTAAGCTACTCAATTTCAGGACTACAAAATAATCCTATTATTCATAATCAAATTGAATACGAATTTTGAACCTATAAACGAAATATTTTTCGAGAACAGATAAATAAAAAATACAAAATATAATATATATATATAACCTTATTTTGTTTTTCCCCCTCTTTTTTCTGGGGCGCTATTTTCGTTTTTTTGAATATTATTTTTTTGCTAGCATAAACAAAATCAGACGTAATGATTGTTGAGGGGAAAAAATAAATAAAGTAACTGCAAATTTGATGAGCTATAGAAAGAAAGATATCATGAAGTATGGATGCCCCTAATGGGCTAAAAGATAATAGAGGTAACGGCACCCTTGATGGGCTACAAAGAGCAAAGACAAAATCTACCAAAAGACAAAACAAAAGAAAATAGTAAAATCTAACCAAAAAATTGCTATCTCATCTGCCAATGATCTTAGAAAGAATATTCAAAAAGGACACGTCATTCATTCTAGCCATATTGGAGCTATTAGGGCAAGAGAAGTCTTACTCCAAAGAATGTAGAGCTATACCTGCACGGCAGCAGCTGTTTCCAATGCAACTGTCTGACTGAGAGCATCATTGTTTTGAAAAAACTTGATAATATCATCGACAGAATCCTTCAGATACTGGTCAATCAAAACAATCAATGAAAAAATAATATCTAAGACAATTGTTTTCTAAGGGATGTAGAGATCAGCAGCATACAGTCATGTAACAAGGAGAAGCTTTAGCAATCATGCGCCAGTCCACTTTAGCATCAAAAGGTTTGTATGAAAAAACACCAATAAGAGAATCATGAACAGTTGCACTCTGCATGCAAAGAAAAGACAAGATTTATAACAACTACTAAATCTAGACTCAGAAGCAACCAGAAATCTCATAGGTCAAATATTTTCAAGGTGTAAGGTAAATAAACCTCAGCAAGAAGACCACTGGGTGATGACAACTGATAAGACCCTAGTTTCATGTCAAAAATTTTTGACTCTGGATAAAGTTTAATGTAACAATCAAAGCCATCACATGATAATTCAGCAAGGAGTTCCTGTTCCCCATCAACAAGCTTTGAAGCATTATGTTTCATGTGAACCTCCAAGTAAGTATGAAGGGTCTCAGCATTCTCATTGATAGTCATGGACTGCTCATCAACACCTTCTGTGTACCCTATAAGTCTGTTTAATTGTTCCCAGTCTTCATTACTGAAATCAAATTGCTCGCTTTCACTTCCATCCTTACTAGTTTTATCATTCCTGAAAAATGAAAAAACAATACTGACAGATAAAACCAAAAGGGTCTATAACAGAAACATTGACCTGCAATTGCAGATAAGCGAGGACAATTCTTCTGAATGTGAGAACTTATTACCAACCAAATGACCACCATGATTTCTTAGATTTTTGTCGCCTGGCATAAAGGTCCGACTCTACAGACTGCTCCACAAATTTGTGAGCCAACATCCTGTGTAACATCAGGACATAGAAAATGTACTCACTGGCAGACAAAATATTGCCACATGAAGATCCAAATGTCTATCTAAATTGTCCCACTACAAAATTTCATATATGACTGCAAGCATAAAGCCTGCATATAGATAGACATCCAAGGGAAGAAATGGAAAAGGAGAAATCCTCTAGAACCATTTGCATGCATATGTTTGTTCTCTTATTCATTTATTTTACAGTTTCAATGTGCATCCATTTACCTAACCACTAGCTCTCAAATCACAGCTTATAAAGAACGTAACATTCTTCTAAAGGCTAAGAGCAACTCTAGTACTTTATTAGCAATAGCACAACTGAAATATGTGCAGCCAACTCTAGGAAGATGAGTAGCTTGTACTTCTGCAAGGGATTCCATGTAAGGGATGATTCTAGAGCATATACCCATAATAAGGAGTAACTTAGGAGGAAACAAAGGGGATAATCATTTTTCAACAAATTAAAAGCTCTGATTATCCTAAACCTTATTGAATATGATAAAAAAGAAAACAAACAAAAAATTAACAGCAAAACAGTTGCCAATACCTCCATTGTACTATGAGTTCAACATCCAGTTCACGATCCATTTCCTCAATTTCTTTGTTGTCATCTGGTATTGCCTGACTGAGGTCAGACTTCAACAAAGAAGCATATACAGGTATATATCTCTTCCGCAAGCTTGCATATCGCAGTACCTGTTCCCAAGACAATTTCCCACTGCCATGACAATAAAATCAGCAGAAGCCGCAACAAAAGCAATTTTATACCTAAACTAGAAAATGAAAAAATGGAAATTAATTTACTCCTCAAATACTCCTTCCCTATACCTGGCAACTCAAGGGAGAAAGATATCCTTGTAAGTTCACCCTTAAAGAAAGGGCATAGATAACTACTCTTTTCTCAAGTTTTATTGGCATAAATAACAGGCTTACTAGCTAATATAGATTTCTGACCTATGAGCGGAAACAAATATATGTGATAATCAATAAGGTTATGTCTATATTTTAGAGTGGCTACACTACGTTTACAGATCCATGTCTCAAATTTTAAAACTAAGCTTCAGTAGGTTAGGCATAAGCTTAATCATGTATATAAAAATTGCAGAAATTGTTGGGAGACTAGAGCAAGTACATTCAAAATGTTCATAGATAAATTTGGGCAAGCTCAAGATTTTGGAGAAGTTTTAGTTCATACATGACAATACAGGTCCAAGAAAATACAGAAGAAATATAGATTAGCATTCAACTTTCTTTCACCAAGGGAGGGATCTTAACTGCGATTATCTTACTTTGATCATTATAATATACTGGGAGAGAGGGGGTGTGAAGGGAGTTGTAATGGTTGAAGTATTACCTTGCTTTCTTTGTCTGGTCAGATATAGCTTTGAAAGCATATCTCCACCAAGCCCTCGGATTTGATTTCACAGAAACAAGTGGACGATAGTGAGCATATTTTAGCCGTTGTTTAAAGGCAGCAAAATTATCAACTAGCTTTAGCATATCTCTATATCCACCCTGCAAAGATAACGAGTTAAATTAGTAGAATACACTTTATACCTACCCCTCTTAAACTCTAATCAATAATAATTGAACTTTCTAAAAACCTTTGACAAACTGAGGATCACATCATCCAAGTTTACTGATGCCTTCTGCAAAGGTTCATCACTATTGGACAATTCATCAAGACGGAACTTAGAGTATTTTGCATTCCCTGTTACTGGTTGCAGAAGGTATGAATGTTTCTTTACAACATTAGCTGCTGGTCTGCCTTTCTCTGTGCCAAATCTGAAAACCTGATTTTCATCAACAACAAAACCTACGTCATTCATGAAGCCAAAGCAAAAATGAAACAAAATAAAGTAATTCATATGGCCACTGTAACGGGAACAGCACCTGACTCCATTCTAAAGGAAGTAAGTCCTCCCATGGCTTGTTGAGATGCCAGGGTGATATATCAGAATCTAGGTAAAGAGCAAGCTGATCTAGTTCAACGGACTGCAAGGCAATGGGTAAAAAAAGAAAGTATAAATAGCCTAAAAGCAGCTGGAACTAGAGAAATAGTACAAAAAAGAACATCTCTTTCTAAGAGATTAAATAGATATATAGAGAGAGATGAGGAGGAGAACAAGAAGAAGAAGAAGGAAGCTTTTCTCTTAGCTTTCCCCTTCTCCATGTTTTCGCTAAACTGGCCATAATTTATGATATCTTTAAAGAAGGCATAAGTTTCAACACATAATTCTAAGTAACATTAACAGAGTTCAAACGCACCTGATACAAAGTAACATCAGCAGAAAAACTCGTTTAATACATAGCATTATGATTAAAATTATTACTTAATAATTTGCTAGAAATGACAAATGCTCCAAAATAAGAAGTTAAACAAGAGCTTCAACACTAAGAGAGACATGTGACACAAGTAGCACCTTCTGAATATGGTCCAATGACCCCCCAGTAACAAAAGTTTCCATTCCCCTATCATCAACCGTCACAGCTGAGAGTTTTTGCAAGGTTACACCAGCTGCAAATGGGTGACCTGGGTTGCTACGATCGAGAGAAAAGCTTCACTCAAGAACCAAACCAACAAATATAGAACTGATAGAAGATGACTGAGCAAGAAGAACATTACCTTTCAAGATCTTCATATCTTATGTGAATATTTGAAATTGATAACTTCAAGTTCCCAATTATTGTGTTGATCAGGGATCCCAACCATGATTTATTCTTGAAAGCATGCAAAGGCAATTGCAGCACAAATTAAAAGAAGATTAATGATAAATAAGCCCTTGAAAACGAAAGCATTGTTACATTTAAGGGATCAAGGGTGAGTAAAACTGCCCAGATTACAATGCAGAACCACAAACGTTCAAACCACAAAAAGAGGGAGAAATGATGATTTTGTTTTCAAAACCTGAAATAATACTACTAAGGTTCACTAGGTATTTTTCTCCGTGCACTTGAGAAACATTTTTTTCTTTAATTTCCTTTTTCCATTTCACTTACTAGTTAACAAAAATGTCTCTTTCTAGTTTAATTCAATTGACTTGTATATAATCTCCATAAAATCTTTTATATGGCTATTTGTGCATTTGTTGATATTGTCTTCAACAATGTTGTTGATCTAATTCAATCATGACGACAAATGATCAAATCAAATAAACAAACTTACGTTTAATAGTATGAATTTGAGTTGCTAAATATCATTCATGTATTGTTGAATGGATCTTAATTAGAATCTGTATCTATTTATATATGCATAAGAAAAATAGCCAAAAATACCAAATATAGATCATGAACTAAAAGCTGAATTTGAATATTAAAACCACATAAAATGCACACAGTGCTGTATTAGCATTCTTTTGTTTGGTGTGCAACCACAAAACATCCAGACCAAGTTTAGTGGTCTGATTTTCTTTACAGACTCAAAATGCACATGAAAACACCACACAGACCCAAGTCCTAGGTCCCATATCCAAGTGCTTTATTTTAAATTTGGCCAAATGTGGTGCTTTCTTAGTGTGGTGTTTTTGTTTTTACATACAACTTGGATATGGAATCCTGGACTAGTTTAACAGGTTTAAAATACAGTCAGAAGTTTTAAACCACTTCTAATTTTTACATACAACTTGGATATGGATCCTGGACTAGTTTAACAGGTTTTAAAATACAGTCACAAGTTTATACCACTTCTAACTTCGACTGCTGTGCCCTCTCCAGTAGCTTCATTTCCATTTCCTACATTCAAAAGAATACACAAATAAATTTATCATCCAAATCTTTCATATAAAAGGACATGTCCAGAATAAAGAACACCTTACCCGTATTAGATTTCTTTTGGCCTCTTGGACTGCATCTTGACTATGTCCCTCCACTTGGGTTGCAGGTTCAGCCAACAAAAAAATTCGATCCAGGTAAACTACCACTGGATCTTGCCCGAGCCTACTCCATGGAACCTGGATTTCAGAAGTGTTCTCAACCATCCATAAAACATTTAATATTCTAGCATCAAATCACTTCATGCCTACTAAACCAGGAAATCTGTCAAGACTAGAAAATTCTGGTGAAAGATTAAGAAAAGGAGCCAAATCTGAGGTTAGCAGACTTGCTCTATTGTTATTGCATAAATATCACTTCATATTTGCATAAAACTTTCCACTCAATTCATTGATGGCCCAAATGTTGAGTCTATAGCACTAACATCTTTCTATCATAAACTAATGCTGTGCACCTAAGGTAAAATGTGGTAAATATGTCTGAGATTGTGAGTTTTTGAAAAAAAAGGAGAAGAAAAAGAAGAAGCTGCCAGTGTCTAGTGCAAACCTAAATCTTATTTTTTCGAATTTAGACAAACTCAACGAAGATGCAAATAACCAACAGAATAATTAGTGAAATTGAAAAGCACGAAACCATGTGCCCAGTTGGATTAACAAGTAAATGCGCAAACCTTAAGTTTGACCGATCCAAGAAATCCTGCTTTGACCTTCACCGGCAACTTCAATGCGTTAAGCGCCTCAGGCTTCAGCTGCATATTTGTTAGCTCTACATCCCCTGCTCATACAAACGCATTTTCTACTCAGTACTCACACAAACAAATCCAGTTCAGATGTCTATCAAATATCTAATCACCCTTCAATCTCTAGTGACCTTTTTAGAGATGAAGTTCAAGATAATTTTTAAAAAAAAAAGTAAATGTATGATAGTAAAATGATAGAACGAAACTTTTCCTTACTCTGCTCTTTTCAAAATTGCAAATGTAAGTTAGGAAATGCAAAGTCAATTCCACAAGTTTGTATGTAAAAAACTAAAACATTAAAAAGGAAAGAAGAAAGGAGAGAATAAAGAAGCAAACCATTCCAAACGCTAATCTTGAGAGCTTCTTTATTGAGACCTCTGACATAATTGCCCAGGTATCTCTCCAACAGAAACGCCACTTGATCTTCCAACATCTTTCTTCTTCTCACTTCATCAATCAATAACCCTTCTTACCAACAATATTTTCAGCGATCATAATTCGAGAATATTTTAGAGAGAGAGAGAGAGAGAGAGAGTCGACTCTCTTTACTTTGGAGGTCCTAGAATACACGAGGAAGGAAGAGGACTGGCTGGTGGTGTCGTTTGTAAAATGTAAACTGCAAAACGTGAAAAAGAAAAGATGCAAAATAGTTGTGATCCTGTACGTGCACCCCTACCTTCCCACTAAGAAAGCTCCCTCCGTCTTCTTGGCTGAATAATTTTAATTTTTTTGCTTATACTTATTTATCTTTCTAAAATATGTCAACTAAAATAATGAACAAAGTTTGATATGTTTAAAATAACTTTATAACTTTTTATTATATCTAAATGATAAGATGGTAGAAAGAAATATTAGAAATATAAAAAATGAAAATAATAGTTGATTTTACGTATATGAGTATTATCAAGTAATACTTATTTTCTTAGAACCAAAATTTTTAAGTTTATTTAGATTATTAATGTGGAAATGTTTATCACGCGATGAGCACGGGATTTAGCTGTGGGGAACAAGGCAGCACTGGCAGTGGCTAGAGGGACCTAACAAGAATGGTTGTGTTTGCAGAGAACACTGGCCCAAGTAGCAAACCAGGCTTGAAAAAGGCCACCAGCGCAACTCACATTCTCGAGATTGCCAATCCGAAGGCGGTGTCAGGACAAGAGGATGGGTTGCGGTGACGTGGCTACGAAGAAACTCGAAAAGCAGGAATAAAGAAAAGAACAAAAATCAAAAAGGCTCAAGCCTCAAAGTCAAAAATCACAAAGCATCCAAGCCACGTCATCCTCTCGAGGTTGCCAATGCTGCTGAATTGCGGCATATGCCACGTTTTCACCTTCACCCCGTCCTTTGCATTAAACTTCAGGCACGTGGCTCTCCGTTATCTCTGGCTCACTTGGCGCCCTCCCTCTTCTTTGCTCTTCAGAGTACAGATATTTGTTAACTCAGGTTGAGCCATGATTTCTACCAATTTCAATTTACTTGACTATGGTATAATATGTTAATTGATTTGAAATCAAGTTTTTAATGTAACTTAATAATCAAAAACTCTCTTATGCCAATATTGATTTGCATGGATCTGTGGATTAGTCTCTAGGTACTATAGTAAGGATTGATAAGTCGGACTATACTGTCTTTGCCTTTCAAATAAGCTGTTTGTTCCATTTGAATTTCAAATTCGTTTGGAAATTATATTTTTTTGTTAATTTTTTAAAAAATAAAACTATGTAAATTCCATTAAATGTGTTCAGTCTATCCTACATCCATGCTTTAAATTCCGAGTACATATATATCAAATAAAAGATTTTTATGTATATCAATAGAATTTGATAACATCAACAAAACAGAATATGAGAAGAGATAAAAAATAAAGCACCACTTTCCATGTGGCCATTTACATATATCCTATGCTAACTCTAAGTGGGGGACTCGGAACCAAAATCAGTAGAGAGAAATCACAATATTTCAGTCTTGGGCGGGTTAATATCTTACCCGAAAAAAGGAAATTTTAAATTTTAAATAACGTTGTTTTTTTTATTTATACTCTGCAATTATTTTGAAAATTTCCTCAAATTTCTTTATTTTGATTTTTTGTACTTTTTGGTTTGCAAATATATATATGATATGTTACCGTTGGCTCTCAGGCCGGGCCTCAGAACAGGTAATATCGGGATTGGGCCGGAGTAGCGATGGGCCCACACACTAGTACAAGAAAACTTCAACACTGGAATTTCTGACTTGGAAGCACAGTGGGCAAGCATCAACCACTTGGTCACATTCTGTACAGACACATAGATGCCGACACGACAACAGCACCACCGACGCCACCCGCTTCCGGCAAGCCTTGCACGTCGGCCCTACCGACACGGCGGTGACTCGATCCGGGTCGACATACGCCGACTCCGCATCCTCCGCCTGACCCTCCATGCCCTCGCCGGACCCTCCTACCCCTTCCTCTCCTCCTCCACCCCCGTTCATAATAGCCCGTTGCAGTTGTGCTTGTAGAGAAGCTGCTGTTGCCTCCTGAGCTCTGGCCTTTGCTTTCCATACCTGAGTTTCCCCTTTCAGCTGCGCTTCTCTTGCCTCTAACTCTGCGTTTTGGCGACTGGCCTTTTCCACTTCTGCCTCTTTTTCTCTCAGTCGCCGGACCATGGCTTCTTCCGCCGCGCACAGCAGCGACCGGTAGTGTCTCTGCCTCTTCTCGTGTAATATGCGTCTCAGGTGCTCTCCCTATATCAAAGTGAACGCACCCATTTCAAGACCATACAAAATTATCCCAATAACAAACGGAGCCCAATTGCAGCAAAGAGTATACTAGGCACCTGGGCTTGAAGGAATTGGTCAAGCTCATCGCGCTGGCGTTTGATTTGGGTGGTGAAATCTTCGGACAACACGGACAAGAAAGCGGAGGATTGGCATGTAAGATTAGTTTGCGATTGCTGCTGTTGTTCTTGTTGTTGGTGGCGTTGATGATGAAAATGGGAATTTTGTTGGTGTAATTGGTGTTGTTGTTGTTGTTCACCGAAAGATAGGCGGAGTCCGGTGGAGATGGCATTGGGTGGAGTCTGGTGGTGAAGCTGAGAGAGGTCTATTAACTGTGGAGGCTGAGTTCCCATAGAGAATTGATGGATTGTTTGAGCTGTGATGCTTCCACTACCTATATCAGCTGCCGTTACTTCTCGTCCTCTCTTGCGCGGATTAATATTAGCTCCTACAGTAGGCCCGTTGATCATTAAATTATACACCAGGCTTCAATGATTTGTATGCATCGCTGGCAAATATTCCAAAAACGAAAATGAAAAGAGAAGAGGAATTGGTTTGCAAATGTTGGAGCTTTACCTCCGTTATGGAACAACATATGGGGTTGCTCGAGAAATCCTCCAGGTTGTGGCTGCAAGGAATAATCATTACAACCCTCTTGCCCGTTTCTGCAGATACAGGATAAAACAAGAGGATCAGAGAGGATATGGAAAGTGGAGAAAAAAAAGAAGAAAGAACGGTACAAGTAATAATAATAAACCTGTTGAGAAGGAGGACATTGGAAGGGTACTGAGCTTGAACGGCCATTATAGGTTTGATTGAAGGAGATTCTAAGGTGTAGGTATGAAATAGAATTCAAAGTTTGAAAGGAAGTAGAGTGAGGAAGGCAAAATAAAGAAGAGAGAGAGAGAGAGAGAGAGAGAGAGAGAGAGAGGTGAAGATGAAATGGGTTGGGTATGGTTACGGAGGAATGTAAAAGAAGGAAGAGGAAAGCAATAAACGCAAAGCACACAAGAGGCATGAAAAGATGCCCACCCCCACCCCCACCCCCCAAGCTAAGGCGGACTCTTCAATGAGATGTTATAAAAAAGAAAGAAAGACATCACCAACTATTTACTCCTACAAACCAACTATTATTAATCTAAATGTAAGAAAATAGAATTGAATTGAATTGTTTCTGTTGAGAGACCAACACCACACCACCAAAGCAAACCCAACACTCATTATCCTCCTCAATTTTGTTTTGTTTTGTTTTCACCTACTTTAATTCCTACTCAGCTCCCTCTCTCTTTCTCTGTTCCTTTTGATGATTTGGTAGTAGTGTTACTTCGTACGTATAATCTTTTTTTATTTTATTTGATAATTGAAAGGAGAGAGCAAGTCGGAGGCACAAGAGGAGAGATGCGATTGAAACGAATCAGTCCAATAAAGAAAGAGAAAAGGACTCCCTTATTATTCTCCTCTCCTGCTCTTTTCTTCCTTTTGTTTTATTGTTGTTGCCCCTTTCCTTTCTCTCCGCCTTGTGCTGTGGGGTTGCCTTTTATTATTCCCGTGTTTGTTATAACTTCACCTTCTTTACTTTTACTTCATCCATTATTATCATCCCCATATATGATATATTTCCCCTTCTTTTCAAGTCTCTTGCCTATCAACAATAATAAGACCCTTGACTCCAATCTTCACTTTTGTTCTCCAAAACCAATCTACCTCGCCAAATACTTTTGACAAATGATGAAGAAGCAGAATTGGATTGGTTAAGCAAAGGTATTATGATGATGTGAGGTTGTTATAAGGTGGGGAAAGTAGTATACTAGTAGTAGGAGGAGCAGAGTCGGTCTTTTCCCACTCCAATTGTTTGTTTCTGCTCATGGTCCCCCATACGCAACATGTCATCTATTCGTTTTTCTATAAAATTTTTAAAAATAGTTCTTCCTTTTTCTTGAAACTGTTACTTTTTATTTTTTATAATAACGTAGCACATATATTATTTCCATATACTTAATTTCTTATTTGTAAGAAATCAATAACGAAGTCAAAGTATGTGACGCGTGTGTTGCCGAAGCTAATCCTCCAGACTGGTTAAAAGGCGTCCGAAACTAAATGATCATCGCTTGTATTTTTGTTAGGAAAAATATCTATGTATGGCTTGAATTAGAAAAGGTAGATTATATGTCTTGTTATATATAGAACATAAGCTTGAATTAGAAGATTAGTTCAAAGCTCCAACTGCTACAGATATGATTACTTAAATTTGTTTTGTTCGTATATAATTGAATTGACATATATGGAGTGTTGGGTTAAATAAACTTTTTATTCTCTGTGATGTTCATATTCATTGCCCGCCATATAACGTGGGGTATCTGTCTGACCCGTTTACATTTGTTTATTTTCTTAAGAGGACAAAAGTGGAGGAGCATAGGCTGGTTGAGTCGCACGAGAAAAGTCGGGCTGGGAAATCAAATGGAATAGCTGCATGTGTAAGGTTCAACTGCATCCCAAAATCCAAGACGTATAAAGACTTTAGCTAATGGAATGCAGATGGCATCCCAATAGAGGGAAAACAAAGTTATCAAGTAAAGAAAGAGATACTTGGAACGACATGTCGCATCAAATATGAAATGTAAAACGTAATCATTTCATTGCTTGGATAGGTCCATAGCGTTGGCATTGGCCGGCTACCCAATGCTTAGTATACTTTGCCTCCCGTTAATATAATCAATCATTATCACCTTCTCTGACTCGTATTTTCCTAGAAATTTAAATCCCTCCACCAAGGCCAGTGTATGTGCTTTATTATCCATTATTGTTTTCTTCAAAGATACCCTTCCCCTTTCTTTTTACCTTCTTTTCTCTTTCTTCGTTTTTTAAGTACGTTTGACATTACTCTTATTTGGTCCAACCTTACTTGTATAGTTGTTCTTGGGATTAAGAGGTTTTACATTTTCTTTAAAAGTTAGTAATAACTTGCACTGTCACATATTACTAAGCTTATCCCCAAAGCCAAGGTGATGGTTCGAGATGTAAGGTCCTCTTAAGACCTTATGTAAATAAATAAGTCACTCTGTTAAAGAAATTAAAAAACTTATCATATAACATTAGTGATTAAACCAAAGTGGTCCATCACGATTTACAAAAAGGTATAAATTTAGAACAATGACTTATCGAGTCAATACACGTAAAGGCAAAGTCAATGAACCCGGTTCTGATGAAAGGGTACAGTAGAATCCTGAGCATAATTTATCGCTACAATGCATGATGTGAAATGAAACATCTCCCTCTTCTGGACTCTAATGAACTCGTGCTTTGTATTCAGGTACGGAACAGTGCATCAATTCGTGAACTTATGATTTTTTAATGAAAATAAACTGATGTGATTTGATTTCCCAACTTCTTGCCCTCGTGACTAAGCATATGCCTTTTGTTTCTTGCAACCAGTTTCGTGAATTCCAAGCCTAAATACAGCATGATGGATCTAGACAACAGCTCTTTTTCTTATTAATTATACAACTCACAAAGTTCATGAATTAGCTTCCTTTCTTGTTTCCTTTTTTTCCTTACTAACAATTCATATTCTCTTTAATCCTAATCCAACCCATGATTTTCCAATTATGTTTCTCCACACCTGGCCTTGACCCACGATTTCCTCCCTTCTCTTCCTTTCTTTTCCTTCAAGCTAAAGCAGTGGCGGAGCCACATTACGTTGATGGGTAAATTGCCTTGCCGCCTCCTCATCTATACAAATCTTTATGTTATAGAGAGCTATCTTTAAATCAATAATTACGTTGATGTGTTTGCTAAAACTCTTAAAAGTATCCTATGGACATAGTTCTAGACTTACCAAACAAAATCGAAAACTCCGTTTGTTTCTAATGCTTTACATAACGTCCTAAATTTGAATTTTAGAAAGATTTAGTTTTGAGATCAATCCTACTTAAGAACATTACTTATGTACATTCATCCACCGGTAAAACACCTATATGGTCCTCCATAGGCTTTGTTGTACATGAAAGTTGCACCTTTCTTTTCCTTTTCGTTTTTGGTTTACCTTACCACGCATTCCTTTATGGTTAACCCACTATCTAAGCTTTGTCCCACGCCAACAATAATTGGTATACGTATATCTGATCTCGTTTTTGTCCAAATCACCAAATTTTATTGAGCTTGATATAAATTAAAGAATTAAATATACGGAAATTATTCAATTTTTTAATTTTTTATTTTAAAAACCATTATTTGACTATGATACAACTTCTTCTATCATATTCAATCAAAATTTAATTTATTTTTTAGTTCAAAACATCGTAACATTAAAATTACAAATGAACGAAAAACTAATAGGGACATAATATAATTAACTCTAAATGGAATTCTTTGTAAAGAGGTAAACCACACTAATAGATTATATATAGTTTGATGGTAGTGATTAATTAGGGGAGCATAATTATCAAATATAAAGAGCGTGACTGGACCACTATATATAGATATACGGCATGCTATATTCTTTATGCTTATCTCAACTTGGACGGATTAATTAAATGTGAGCCAACAAATGGAGGTGAGGATGGAAATGGAGAATTAGTGGTGCATGGGACATGATATTTGTTTGTTGACAATGTACAAAGTGCTAATTACCTAATTCGACCAAACCCGAAGCACCTCTCCCATATAGGTTTTTATTTGTTTGGTGGATGCATGGATGACCACATTGAATTGTCGAATTAGCTCTTCCACTCTGTAACGCCTTATTTTTTTTCTTTAAGAGGATAATCGGATATCTACGTACAAGGAACGAGCTGGGGTCACGGTTAAATTCTAACGCAAACGTACAAGGAAACGCTTAGAAGTTAGAATGAGCATTGGGACCTAGCGAAGACAGTTGTCTATGGTCTCTTCATAAGCGGTTCACCTATAACTATGGCCTCCACAAGTTGTACAGAAATTAAATATTGGAGTAAAAGATGTGTATTATTATCATTATTTCCAACTAACCATAATCATCATAATTAATTTTTATTAATAAGTTATAAGAATTATTTAGTTGAATCCAATTTTGTAACGCCAGGTCCAGGACAACCAAAACTACGAATCGGTAGATAGAGAGGAAACGGGGGTGGGGCTTATATTTATGGTAAGTGTCAGGAGGAAGAGACGAATGGGTTGTGGTGACATAATGTTGAAGAGGTGGCTGTAGTGTTCTCACAACAAGAGAAGAGAGAGAGGGCAGAAAGCTGAAAGCTGCAGGTTGCAAGGTAAAAGCGGGAAGCAACATGAGATGAGAGTGTGGTGTGGTGTGGTGTGGTGTGGTGTGGAGGATGTGGTGTGGCTGTGGGTCATTTACTTTAAATATTTGATGCCAATCAACTCCCACCTCCTCCTTCCTATTATGCTCTCGGTCTCAGATTGGTGTCTGTATTTAGCATCTCCATGTAGAGAATTACCAAGTGCATTATCATGTGTTTTCATCACCTATACTACAACTTTAGGTATGAGGCCTTGGCCCTTGGTGTGTTGCTCTCTATTTGATAGAAAAATAGCTTGTTTAAGAACAAAATGCCATCTAAAACGAGTGGTCCCCTAATTTGGGGGGATTGCTTTCTGGTGAATCGCAAGAACAACTAGAGCAGGGCACTCTACATGTCACTTCAGCATAAATGTGTCGTATCCCTATAAACTTACAATGTAATTTATGTCAACCTATAAATACATAAACTTACAATGTAATTTATGCCAACCTATAAATTCATTTCATTCAGCCTAACACCATGTCATGTAGTCCCTGCTTTCTGACAATACCTCACAATTGCAAGGTGCCAAAATGGGACCAGTTTGTCATGAATAATTCACCTCTTTTGCTATTACTGGCACCAAAAATTACGAAGAAAAATTAGAATATCACACGCCTAATCAAATTCTACGTATTGACAATGTCCTTTTTTCCCACAAACTAAATTTTCTAGCAGGAGGTCGGCTAACATCTGTAAAAGATAAAATTCTCTACTAGTGGGAAACATTTGCTACCTCTAGAAGATGAAGAACAAAGACCTGTTAGGTATCTGATACTTAAATTAATAGAATATCATCAATGCCTACTTTATTTTTTATCTTCTTTACTTTTTGGAATTTGAGGTGACCTTACTAAGGATCTTGTGGCATAATTTCACATGCCATTCCTGTTCACTCTATATTTACTAATTTATGCCATCAAGGTAAAAGACTCCTTAGCTTGACATTTAGAAGAAGAGTTAGCTTAATAAGTTGTAGCTGCGTTTTCATTTACAGCAATTTTGGCTTCCCCAAACACACAAAATTTCTCCGTCCTTATTGCCCTCTGCCTATGCTCGCTTGTCCCTCGTTGGGTTGCTTTCTGTTGACAAACTTCTCAATCGTGGGACCAGCTAGGCTAGCAAGCGGAGTTAGCTATCAGGATTGACAAGGAAGGAAGGGAATCAAAGCCCTGGGTTGGCATAATTCCTCTCTCTTCCTTTCCTTTACCTTGTAAATTATATCTAATCTATTGACTTGGATTGCACCCAACAAGACCAACTTCTTCCCTCTTCCAAAGGACACGGAATCTATCCCTGTGGATTTGCTTTCTTCTGCCCTTTTCTGTTGCCAAATTACTTTTATCTAGAATTTTTAATATTTTAAAAATCAAATCAAAAATTAAGCCGATAAAATCATAAATTTAAAGTTTAAAACATCCAATCAAAATTAGATTATTATAAATAAGATTAAATAAAATTAAAAATTTTAAATCTAATTTAAAGAGATTATTGAATGAGTAATTGATTTAAACAATAAATATTATCAAAATAAATCAAACAGGAGAGTTAAAAATTAAACGAAAATATTAAACGATTCAAAATTTTTACGATTCAATCAGTTGAATCGAATGAGTTTTAATCATTGACGCTTTTATTAAAAGAATTTATTAATATTATTTACCGAATTTTCTTTATAACTAAGTCTCATTTCTAAGTTCTCCTCCGGTAATATATTTCATACTACTAATCATCTTTGTTTTGTAAAGGATAACGTAACGTAAATTATTTCCTAACTTTGTCTAAATTTTATTTGAAATAATTCATTTTAATTTATAATAATTAATGTCAACTCTTATATTTTATATTATTGAATTAATTTTTTTAAAAATATGGACAAAAAGTTTGGCAATCAATTTTTAATTTCTATATACTAATGATAGCAGTATGTTGAACAAATAAATTATATGACAAAGTTCACAAGTTCTTAGTCAGTGCCTGAAGGATGCCATGATTTCCCAACCGTCCATCCGTTATGAATAGACAATTCCATAATGTACTTTTTTTTCAACGTATTTATAATTAAATTGATAGCAATGATTAGATCATATAAGTATTTTATTAGGAAAATTTTATTTTTTAATTTATTAGAAATACTTTGTGGTATTTTAACAAAATTGAAATGGACTATAATTTAAATATTAAGGATATATTTTACTTTTAGTCAAAAACAAAGTTATCATTTTTTGTTGAAACTGAAACAAGAAGAACATTCAATTGGAATCATTAACTTTATGGTCTATATTTGATTTCATTCTATTATACATAATCACTGTACATGACAATATTTAATTAAATTATTTTGATATTTTTAATATTTAAGTAGTAAAGACATATTATGATATAGATTAATAACAAACTAATTAAAGAATTGAGGTTAATTAAAAATAATCATAATTAATAATTATAATTTCCATTAATTATTAATATATTAAAAACTTTTTAAACCTTACATGTAAAGCAATGGAAGAGCAAATTTTGAATTACATCAAACTATATCTAATTGACAAATTTTTAATAATTAAATATGAAATGCGTTCATTTATTGAAATTGAAATATAACCATCAACGTTTATAGAAATCGAAAGTGACATCAAACCAATCAAAAGAGATATTTTAGGCATGAAGATTCAATCAGTAGATAAGAGTTAATAAAAGGAATAAGAAATCTAAAATTATAAGATTACAATATTATGTAAGTAAACAAGTAATAGAAAATCTAAAATTAAATATCATTAAATAATTTAATTTTTTTAAAAGGCACCATAAAATTTAATTTTTTATTAATATTTTAAAAATTAATAAACTAATACTGATTCATAAAACTTTAGAATTTATAGAAAAACTTATCATTTTGTGCAAATGAAAACTAAAACTGAAGCTCTGTTAGATTGCAAAAAGGTTAATTATAAAGAAAAGGCTTAAACTTTTCTCAATTTTTCAATTATAGCTTAAACTTTAAAAAGTAATAATAAAATGCTCAAGTTTTCAATTTTTTTCAATTTTAACTCGACGTTAGTCTCACCGTTATTTTGGCTAACGTGACACTGCCGCGCGTCAAATGACCCCCACTAATCAGACATGTCAGCGCCATTAGGGAAAGCCTTTCTCGTTACCGAAACGACGTCGTTTCTTGATAGTAGTAAAAGGATGCCGTTTCATGAAAACTGAAAGAAGACTTCTCCTCCTTCTTCATTTCACTCAATCTGTAACCTAAAATCTCGGGGTTTTTCAATATTATTTCGTCCCTCCCTCCCAGTCGCACAAAATCTATAAGTTCTTCGACATTGTTTCATCCTTGCCTCCTAGATGCACGAAATCTGTTAGTTCTTCAACAATGTTTCGTCCCTCCCTAGTAGGTGTAAGAAATCTCAAAGTATTTGAACGTTCACCTCGCAAACGCTATGTATGTCTAAATCTACAACGTTTTTCGAGTGTCCTTTGCTTTTTTTTCTGATAAAGGTTTGTGAATTCTCTCTCCCAATGGAGTCTATGGCTATCATTCTTATAGTTTTTCTGTTTTTCTCTAAGTATATGTTTGATTCAAGCAACTTCCAATTGTTGATTGTGAATATCTTGAAACTATTGTATCTTTTCTTGGAAATTGATGGGGAAGGAGTGAATGATGGTGCGTTGATTGTACTCCAAAATGAAAATTTGACCTTTGATGACTAGAGCTACATTATACAAAGGATATTGTTTGATCTTGCTTTTGAACTGGTCTGAGGGTTCTGTCCTGATTTGGTTTCTATTCTGACCACCTAAAGTTGCATTGCATGTTGAAGCAAGATTTGTTGGTTGATCTTTGTGTTTATGTTTCCTAAGACCCATTGTCTAGTTTGCAAAGAAGACCATAACATTGAATTTATTCTTTGCTTGGTACACTATCAAGTAATTATCTAATACTTCATGCTCTTAGTAATTAAGTCCCTGATGTTTGAAATAGTGTAGGCAATCACGAGTAATGTGAATTTTGAACAATTCAATATAGTTAATTACAAAAAAAATGGAGAAAAACACCCTCATGTATTAAGTTTAGAAACTGTTGATAAGTGTTGATCCTAAACTTAAATTCCGAAGAACTAAAAGGAACAAATTCAAAAGTTTCATATTTGAATCGCATACAGTTTTAGTTTTTTGTCTACAATATTTATACATGTAAATGATAACATGTTTGGAGCACTGTTCTCATCCAAATAGCCTTATCCAGAAGAAGTCAGTCTTCCACCATTACAATGTTTGTACGTGGAAATGGACAACAATCTTTTTAGTAGGAACAATAGCCATCACAACTTCAAGCATGGGAAGGATAGTACCTGTTCTAAAGAAATGGAAATGGAATAAACAATTAACATATCAAAATCATACTTGAAAAACTGTTTGGGGAAATGAATTTGAATTGGTTATTAGGATATGAGTTTACATCGCAACAATCCAATATAAGACAGTAAAATGGACTCTATTAGCTTCACTTCAAGTTAATCATAGTCCACAAGAGAATGGTGCAAGGATTAATAGGCCACTAAATAAAGGCAACTACTAGGATAGGGAATGTATAGAGTGAAGAAATTGGTTGTCTGTCTGAACTACATTTTGAAGACAATAAAACGACAGCTGACAATCATGCATCCTGACGCCTCCGTCTCCGCCGGGCCTCGCCCCAACAAGCGTACTAAACCCCCTGACCCCCCTCATGATATTGATCACCCGGTGGTCGCCTTGCCGCCTGCCCCCCTTGCCTTTGGCCGCCAGGCCCCCAAGCCAGTGTCCTGGAAGGACAAAGTGCTCAACCGGGAACGATCCAAGGCTGCCGCTTATGAGCTTCAAGATAAGTCTCCTGTGAATCTTCTCGACACCGGCATTGTCACCCGGGAATTTCGGGAGGACTCCCCCCACCTCCCCATATTTCATGTGGATCCGACCTATCTGGCCTCGCTGGAAGCCCCTTGGAGGCAATCGGTCATAGTCAAACTGTTGGGTCGTTCCATCTCATTCCGATTATTATACGCCAAGATTGAACAATTATGGAAACCAGTGGGCGGCTTTGACGTTTTGGACTTAGGGAATGACCATTTTCTAGTCAAATTTAATAACAGCTCTGACTTTGATTTGGCCCTGGACAAGGGACCTTGGATGATTTTTGATCATTACCTGACGGTTCGCCCATGGTCTCCGGGCTTCTCTGCCTTGACCGCGGTGGTCAACTCAACGCTTGTCTGGGCTAGGTTGCCCAACATTTCAGTCCAGTACTATGATGAAGATCTCCTATTAGCAATTGCTACTGGTCTCGGCCGTCCCGTCAAGGTCGACAAACACACCACCCTGGCTAATCGTGGCCGGTTCACGCGGATTTGTGTGGAGGTTGATCTGGATAAGCCTCTGGTAGGCCAGCTACTGATCGACGGCGTCACTCATTTTGTGGAGTACGAAGGGTTGCACACCATCTGTTTCCATTGTGGGAAATTTGGGTACCTTGCTGGGCGTTGCCCTCACCTCTCAGAGGATCCTTCAGCCCCGCCGTCGAGTGAGCCCGCAGTTCCCGCTAACGGGTCGACGCCGATGTTTGAGGATGCTCGTCCTCCTGCTAATGTGACTTCTGACAGGTCTGGGCCTGGCGCTGCCCTAGGGATAGGCTCTTGGATGACCGTTGAGAAACGATCTAGGCGTCCTTCCCGCTCGAAGCCCCCTATGGCTCCCTCAACAGGTAAGCGTCAGCAGGCTAACCGTTATGAGTTGCTCAGAGACGGAACAGAGGAGGGAGCCCCGAGACCCCAAGGGGACGTTTCGGACACGGATATCGCTAGGGCACCTGTGGGGACGTTTGAAGTGGGAAGCAGCAGTGGCTTTAAGAAACCGACTCACCGTACTAATCGTCCTCCTCGACCTCATAGTCCCTTGGGCCCGAGCCCAGCCTCCGCTCCCAAGCAGACCCCTGTATCTTCTGGCCAAGGCCCGCAATCAACCATCAGGCCTCTAATTCCTACCGGCCCTTCCCCCCCAGTGCCCTGTGAGCCTCTCCCTAGCCACCCTCCAGGCCCCCCAGCTGATCCGGCTTTGGTCAGCAAGGTGGCCTCCCATTTTAGGCAGGCCTTTCAGGCCTCCAATCCTCCCCCTCATTCTTCTGCTGTCCTTCATGAGGAATTGGCCCAGCCATCCGTTATGGTGATCTTTGGCCATGACCCACCTGACCCAGGTACAGCGTCGCTCCAGGTCCCGCCGACGCTAGCTCCCAAGCCCGTGCCTATTGAGGATGATTCTCCTTCTTTAGTTCGGCCGCCATCCGACGGCGTGGATGTGGATATGGTCCCTAGTAGCATTGCTTGATGGGTGACTCCCCCTCTTCTTTTTCATCGTTATTATGATTAAAAGCCTTAATATCCTATCTTGGAATTGCCGAGGCGCGGCTCAACCCGGGTTCTCTGCTTGCATAAAGGACCTTCGTTATCGTCACAAGGTGGATATGGTTATTATCGTGGAACCCCACGTATCTGGCTACCGGGCTGATAAGATTTCTCGTTCCCTCGGGTTTGATCAAACCGTCCGGCTGGAGGCCAATGGTTTTTCTGGGGGTATATGGTGCTTGTGGAATGCGTCGATTCTTCAGGTGGAGGTCTTAGTGTCACATACACAATTCCTTCACTGTCTCATACGCGACGCTCAACATCAGGTCTGGTTTCTGACCGCGGTCTACGCTAGCCCCCACCCCTCAGGCCGTGAATGTTTCTGGCTCGAGATGGAGCGGCTGAGTTCTGTCATTACTTTTCCTTGGGTCCTGATGGGGGACTTCAATGACTATGCCTGCTCTTCGGAGAAACAGGGGGGTATGTTTTCTCTTCGGCGGGCGAGCCGCTTTCAACAGCATCTGGACCGCTGCTCCTTGTTGGATGTCGGGTTCCAAGGTTCTCCTTTTACGTTTCGTCAGAAGCGCCATGGTCTTCTTTCCACTTTTGTTCGCCTTGACCGGGCCCTGTGTAATAGCGCCTGGCGGCTTTTGTTCCCCGATGCCACGGTCCACCACCTCCCTCGCACTCTGTCTGATCACAATCCCATTGTGCTTAAACTTTTTGGGTATATCCCGCCTATCGCTTCTCGTCCGTTTCGTTTTCAGGAGGCGTGGACGTTGCATCCGGAATTTCGGCCGGTGGTGGAACAAGCTTGGGCACGTCCCCATTCCTCCCTTTCCGATGCTCTGGCCAACGTGCAGAACGCTGCTATGATCTTCAATAAGGAAACCTTTGGCAACATTTTTCATCGGAAACATCGTACACTGGCCCGTCTCGCAGGTGTCCAACGGCTGTTACCTTCCAACCCAACAACCTCCCTTATCAGGCTGGAACAGGAGCTCATCGCTGAGTTCACTGACATCCTGAGGCAGGAAGAGCTTCTGTGGTTCCAGAAATCCCGGGTACACTGGTTGCAATTTGGGGACAGAAATACGAAGTTTTTCCATGCTATGACCCTTACCCTCCGCTCGCGTAACAGGATTGATCGCCTCCGCACTCCGGATGGCATCTGGGTATCCGATCCCCCTGCTCTCTAGTCTGAGGTGTTGCGTTTCTGTCATGAGCTTTTATGCGAGGTGGGCGATATTTCCATGACTGTTCCCCAGATCCCGGAACAGAGCACTCTCACTGCGGCAGACATTAGATCCCTATTGGAGCCCGTTTCCAAGGAGGAAGTGTTTGAGGCCCTCCAGACTATGAGCTCCTATAAAGCTCCTGGCCCTGACGGTTTTCAGCCAATCTTCTATAAAAAATATTGGTCCTTGGTCGGGGAGAGCGTGCATCACATGGTTCAGGCAGCTTTCTCCTCTGGCTGTTGCCCCCCTGACATCAACAACT
The DNA here is from genome assembly GCA_025629845.1 of Erythroxylum squamatum. Classification (NCBI taxonomy): domain Eukaryota; kingdom Viridiplantae; phylum Streptophyta; class Magnoliopsida; order Malpighiales; family Erythroxylaceae; genus Erythroxylum; species Erythroxylum squamatum. The sequence goes on from JAOTBA010000205.1 coordinate 40,343,065, forward strand.
CTCTGGTCGTCCTCATTCCCAAAGAGGGCCAGACCGCTTGTATGTCTAATTTTCGGCCTATTAGTCTTTGTAATGTCAGTTATAAGATTATGTCCAAGGTTCTTGTTCGTCGCCTTCGGCCAATTCTGAGGACCTTTATCCTTCCCATGCAGGGCGCTTTCCTTCCGGGACGCTCAGCGTCGGATCATATCATCTTGGCCAAAGAAGTGCTTCATATCATCCGGCGTTCCAGGAGGCGGGAGGGGTACTTGGCCTTGAAAATAGATCTCCATAAAGCCTATGATAGGGTCGACTGGCGCTTTCTCCGGCAAACCCTTCTGGGTTATGGGTTTCCGTCGCTTCTTGTCTCGCTCATCATGTCTTGTGTCTCTACGACTTGCCTCTCGGTCTTATGGAATGGGACGGCTTTACTTGATTTCGCTCCCCGCCGTGGTCTCCGCTAAGGGGATCCTTTATCACCGTTATTGTTTGTGCTTTGCATGGAACAACTATCACGGCTAATCACATATCGTGTTCAGAATCGGCAATGGCAAGCCATCCGAACGCCAGGTAATGGCCCCCTCCTATCCCATCTTCTTTTCGCTGACGACGTTCTTTTGTTTTCTCAGGCTTCTGTCCAAGGTTGCAGGGTTGTGATGGAGACCGTTCGCCAGTTTTGCTCTTTCTCGGGAATGAAGATCAATGAACAGAAGTCGAAAGCCTTCATATCTCCGTATACTCGCCGTCGTCACAGGGTTCGTCTGTTTCACAAGTTTGACCTCCGCTTTACGCCAGATCTGGGCTTCTACCTTGGCGTCCCTACCTCGGGTACTAACAAGAAAGGCGATTTCGCGCGGGTGCTCGATCGGCTACATAGTCGTCTCCAAGGCTGGAAAGCTAAATTGTTGTCCAAGGCAGGGCGGGTGACATTAGCTCAATCCACATTAACTACGATCCCTTTATACTCGATGCAAACGAGCTGGTTGCCCGCAGGGGTTTGTGAGGCCATTGATAAATGTTGCCGTGCTTTCATCTGGACAAATTCTGATGGTCAGGGGATTCATCTGCTGAATTGGGAGGCGGTATGTAGCCCGAAGAATATGGGCGGTCTTGGCCTGAGAATGGCTCGTGACAACAACATCGCTCTCCTTGGTAAACTGATTTGGGACCTATCTCAGTGTAATCCTAAACCCTGGGCTGATGTCTTGAGGTGCAAATATCTCCGCGGCAAGGACCTGTTCACCTGTGCGGCTACCCCGTCCGCATCGTTGGGATGGAAAGCCATATGCAAAGCTCTTCCTTATTTACGTGACGGTTTCTGTTGGCGGGTGGGGTCGGGTGCTCACATTTCCCTGTGGAACGATCGTTGGGTAGGCGACGTCCCTCTTCGTTACCGTTTGCCCCAGATTGATCCGGCAGATGCTCATCTACGGGTCCAGGAGGTAATCAATGACCGATCCCGATGGGACCTCTCACGGCTCCGCACCCTTCTCGGGGACGAGATCCATCATGCCATTTTGGCGATTCCCATCCCTCGATCCCGAATATCTACGGATGCGTTAATATGGGGGGAATCAGCAAATGGCCACTATTCCGTGCAGTCTGGCCATGACTTCTTAACTCGGTTGCCGCACCCTCCTGATCCTAGAAAGCATTGATCGGCTATCTGGAAGCTCCCTATTCCCAACAAGTTCCGTTTCTTCATCTGGCAGATTCGTTGGAACCGCTTACCCACGAATGAGCTCCGGTACAATCAAGGAATGGCGGCGTCCCCACAATGTCCTCGGTGTGGCCAAGGCAGGGAAACTCTTACCCATGCCCTGAGGGACTGTATCAGGGCGCAGGCACTGTGGATGTCCACCCCGGAATGGAGAACCGTGTATTCAACCCGCCTCAATCTTGATGACTGGATCACTTCTTCCGCCCTCGGCCCGATGCGCTCTTCCCATATGGTTTTATGTTTTGTCCTCCTGGCTTGGATAGTTTGGAATGCCCGCAACAAGGAGGTGTTCGAGCATCTGACCTTGTCGATTCTT
>JAOTBA010000205.1:40357156-40376277 GCA_025629845.1 Erythroxylum squamatum
TGTATTGTGAAATTTAAATCTAATTTTATTTAAATTGGACTTGTTTAATAATTTGGAGCAATAAGGGAATTGATACTGCAAATGTAAAACAGGACTCTTTTTTTATATACATGCCTTTATTATTTTCTTACTGTAAATCTAAAACACCAAACCTTCTCTATCCTCTGGAGTTCAAGCTGAAATGTAATAATGCGTGCAAAAGATGAAATTTTGAACTAATGAAATCATGGACTTGGGCCATACTGGGATCCAATTTTTACAATGACATTGTCTCTTCATCATACGTTTAATCTTTTTCTGTTTCTGACATTCCAGAGTTGAATATGGATTAATAATTAATTATAAGTAGCGTTGTTCTTGATCTGTTCTTGCCTTCGTATGATTCAAACTGTACTATTTGCTTCTGTACTGCAGAGAGCCTGAGGCAGAGCAGAAATTTAAGGAAATTAGCAATGCATATGAGGTACAACTCGAGTCTTTTGGTCACACTGGTTTCTGGTTTATGTTTGGTTGGAGCAGCTCTTCATTTTCTTGGTCTACATGATCGGAGGATAAATTTATTGTGCAGGTCTTGTCAGATGATGAGAAACGATCTTTGTATGACAGGTACGGGGAGGCTGGTGTTAAAGGTGGTATGGGTATGGGTACGGGTACGGGGGTAAGTCAATATTTAACATGTTAAATAGCAGCTATGCCTTATAATTTGTCAAGATTCAAATGGTCTTCTGCCTTGTCATGAATGGATCTGTTGATGTAATCTTCCAGGATTTCAGCAGTCCTTTTGATTTATTCGAGTCACTATTTGAAGGCATGGGTGGTATGGGGGGTATGGGCATGGGTGGTAGAACATCCAGAAGTAGAGCTGTTGATGGCCAGGATGAATATTACAATCTCATCTTAACTTTTAAGGAAGCAGTTTTTGGAGTCGAGAAAGAAATTGAGATAACTCGACTTGAGAGCTGTGGTACCTGCAATGGCTCTGGTGCAAAGCCAGGGACAAAGCCATCTAAATGCAGTACATGTGGTGGGCTAGGCCAGGTTGTCTCATCAGCAAGGACTCCACTTGGCATCTTCCAGCAGGTAATGACTTGCTCGACATGTGGTGGGACTGGTGAAACTTCTACCTCTTGCAACACATGTTCAGGTGATGGAAGGGTGAGAAGAACAAAGCGCATCAGTTTGAAAGTTCCTCCTGGAGTGGACTCCGGCAGCCGTTTGAGGGTCCGATCTGAAGGTAATGCTGGAAGAAGAGGTGGGGCACCTGGCGACCTCTTTGTTGTCATTGAAGTCATTCCTGACCCAGTTCTGAAACGTGATGATACCAATATACTAGATACATGCAAAAGTATCATACATAGATGCAATTTTGGGTACAACAGTCAAGGTGCCGACAGTGGATTGTTGAATTGTGTTGTTTTATGCAACCTGCAGCAATGAAACTAGTGGAGGAGCCAACAATGACAGTGAAAGTGAAGAAAAGAAAGCTGAAGGGAAAACCAAATAAGTTCAAATGCAAGTGAAAATTGGAGTTGATGATCCTAAGTATAATTCAACAATGCATGGATCAAACTAGTGAAGTTAAAGATCAGATGAATGAAGCACAAGGCAGAGAGGAGAACGGAAAATGGAAGAAGCAGATGATCAGATGCACAGTAGAAGTTGAGGAATAAATTCAGTTACTTGGCAGTTACTTGAAAGGAAGTAACCAGGAAGGAAGTAACCAGAAGTGCAGAGAAAAAAAACCAGCAGAAGGTTGAAGTAATTTTCAATAAGTTTAATTAGTAAAATCAAGCTTAGTGTTAATCTACAACTGAAAATCAGATCTGCAAGTCAGTCTTTTGGAGATGGAGAATCAAATTACTGCAGAAGAATTAATTATTGTTCAGTTTCTATTTTTCCAATTTTAGCTTAGTTACACTAAAGACAAAAATTGCTTACTTTTGTGTTTTGCCAAATCTGGAAAAGTCAGAACTAGTTAGTCTTTACTCATCAGATTATGCTTTTGTCCTCTAGTTTCTAGTTGTAGCAGAAAGTTGTAGAGCTATTATAAAGCTCATTCTCGTCATTTTTGTATGTAAGGTGAAAAAACAGAAAACCTTCAATACAAGATCATTTTCTTTGAAGCTTCATTTTTCTTTATGTTTCATTGTTGCTTTTAGTTTCAGTAGCAAGTTAGTAGTTGAATAGCAGAAGAAAAAAACATTAGTTGGTGTTGTTCTGTTTTTTAAGTCCAGAAGTTAGTTTCTTATACAACCTCATCCTACCAATATACTCTTTTCATTTTCCAGTTATTTTGCTTAGTTGAGTTCTGTTAATCAAATGAGTTTCCAGAAGTAAAGTAGTGCAGTGAGAAGTGAGTAGCTGAAGTAGTTTTAGACATCTAGAAGTTGAAAAACCAAAATACTCTGTTCTATTGGAATACAACCGTAGAGCTTCATTCCTTTCATTACACAAAACCAAACACCTTACATATACTGATTTGTGACAGATTTAAGCTACAAATTTAGAAGGAGCATCATACATTCAGATTACGAGACAAAGGAGACAGAAGTAGCAGCATTTTCCTTGAGTTGAGAGCAGACGTGAACAGAGCACACCAAGTGCTTGACGATTTGCTTCAGCAGATTTGAAGCTCGATAGGGTAGCAGTTGAAGTTTCCATTTCCAGACATTGGAGGGAGCATTTCCAAGAGATCCGCTGATGCAAAAGACAGTAATAGTTCATTATCCTTGATGAATCCTTTACGTTCCTTAAGCAAATGCTTATGCTAAAACAAATCATTGACTTATTTATAGGTTAAATGTTTCAACAGCTTTGGTATCTCGGATCTAATAAATCAACGTATCTTCCACATGCAGCAATTCACCCTTAATGGTAAATGTGTGATAAATTTCATCTTTGTTCCTTTTCAAAAGTTGAAACTTCTCTCCACTGTTCTCTTCTATTCAGTGTACCAGACTCCGCTTGCAATTACTGTACACTGTCTTGTATCTGAAGTTCAAAGACCGAACATTGAGTGGCCAAAGTCTTATCAAAGGTACTAATTGGAAAATTTATTTCCAAGTCCAGTTTGAATTTTAAATTTGGCATATTCTTATTATCACATGTTTGAGCCTTCAGATACCGAACGACAATGATGGACAATACGGACATGTTAAGGATTTGGCAAAGCAAAATTCCGCCATACATATCCAGGCATTTGTCAACTAAATCTGTTGTCGAAGATTTAGTATCTCCTTTGTTTCATATTCTTTCACCAGCAACTCTAAAGCCGGTAAATTGCCTTAAATTTAGCATGAATGCCTTTCCCGATGCATTATCTGCTTGAAAGTAACTAACAAAAAATTTGTGCATCTGGACAAATCCTAGTACACATTGTCCTGCTTGGTGGGAGAATCTATACCTGGTCTAGTGGCTGACGAACTAATAACAAAAGGTTTTGGTAAAAGCTTGGTTTAGAAAGCATATAATCAATGATAGACGCAAGAAGAGAAACAGAAATGCAGTAGTTAAAGATCTGGGTTTTCAATTGCTTCCTCAGCAAATACGATAGCATGAACAATATTATCTATTGAGCTCAGAGACCAATTAAATCTTTTAGTTGCTTTAACTCTTGTTACATCCATATATTTTGCAATATCTATGTTTATTTCATAATCGTTTTTGCAACTTTTCAGGTCGCATTGCACTTACTGTCAGAAAAAGAGAGGAATGATTTGGCTCAGTTAATCAGCATAATGGTGGCCTATTCCATAACATATAGAAACACAAAGAACTGTCCTCTTTCCTGTAACCAGGAACATGATGCTGCCTTGGATGCCTCAATGCTTTCATTTGATCCTCCCATTTGTGATTTAATCAACTTCAAGGTCGGCAATTTTTTTTTCCAATTGTTAATTTACTTCAAGTTCTGAAATTTCTCCATTCCTTTACGACAAGTAACATGATGGCTTTACTAGAATTAAACAGGGTTCCAGTTCTGGTCATTTTGTACTCCCGTTAGCTGTGAAACAAGTTTTGGTTCATGAGGTGAGGCATTTATCCACTCAATACTTTCTTTGATTTTTGTGATAGCTAACATGTTTCCATGTCTATCATGTTTTTCCTATGATTCCTGGAATTAAACATGGTGACTATTTTGTTAATTATGAACTGCTTTAGTAATAAAACTGCAATTAAGTCATGTAGATCCAAAACATCTACGGCCTCTACACCAAGCAACCATGCCCTAAAATAGGGTATAGGTTCGAGCAAGCATGGAAAGCTTATTTCTGATTTTTAGCTTATGCAAGTGAGGGAACAGGGAACTCATCTACATCCTTGGAATAATGATAGAGAAATAATTAAATTGATAAGAAAATAGGTTTAAGGTTTAAAAAGTTTAATTGATATTAAGCTGTTATAAAATCGGTTAAAAATTGAATAAAATTTAAGAATTTAAAATATAATTGAAAGTGTTCTTATTTATTGAAAAATTTAAAATTTAATTGAAAAAAGAGATTGTTAGATAAAAATTAATTGATTTATTCTAATTTATAAGAAATTTATTAATTTATAAAAATTAATCAATTATTTAATAAACTAATCATTTTTTAACAATAAAAAATATTAACATAAATTAATTGAAAAGTTAATTGATTTAAGATTCTTATGATTGAATTAGTAAAATTGGTTAAATTTTTTAATCATTCATTAAAACTAATAATAAATAAATATTAATTATATTAATAGTTGATTGGTGCTTAACTTAAATGTTTGATAGTTTTTAAATAGGTTTAAGACTCAATTGAAATAAATAAAATAGACAGAATTAAACTAAACAAAGGTGTAGTAGCTCTGGACTTGTTGAATTACTTTTTCTGTATCTCTTACGTATTGACATGTTCAGGTCATCTGTTATAACACTGGATGTCAATCAATGTCTACTTCTGTTCAATCAAAATATATTTCTTTATAGAAAAATAGAAAAAACATAATCATGCTATTAAGTTATACGTCTAACCTACTTCATGCATATGTCAAATTTCAAAACTGTAGAATATTGATTTTGGTCTAGAGTTTTGAGAGCCCTGGCATTTTCCATGCTTATCTCATGGTCTGAAGGAGATTATTCTATCGCAGTTAATCCTTCTAGTAGAAGGATGGCTACATCCATAATGGTATTACACTATAAAATTTCTTTTTGGTTCTAATTATCTCCCGATCATTATATTGCAAGTTTCATGGATCATGGTCATAATTTCCACTTTTATTCCATTACATTTGAAGGAACTATGACGGTAGCAATTACATGGATTTTGTAACGAGGGGCACTGCTCCTTAGCTATATCACATACTGGAAATTTAGTTTCAAATAAATCTTATTTTCAGGTTGCAAAACAAAAGATTTTGCAAGTAAGCCGCTCTATGCATCTTACAAATGGATGCAATAGGGAATATTTGGAGCTAGAGTGCAAGAATAGTGTCGTACCATCTGCAGAAACTGATCACGCAGCTTCTACTGTTGTTAAGGTTCAAAATGGAATGAATGTGTTATGTCCAGGGACAAGTAATACAAGTGGCGCAAATTTGTCAACTTTGGACTCTAGTAGAAGTGACAAGACTATTATGAAACACAAATCCCTGTCAAATTTAAAGAATTCTCGCGGCTCCACCAATTTCTTTGACAGGTGTGAATCTTATCAATGCCCATTCCTGTCTTTCTCTATGCTTGTCATCTTGGATATTAATGTGCATATTCACTAGATAACAATCCGACACTAGAATGGATTGTCTACCAAGTTTCCTACGTTTCTTGTCTAGATACGTATACCAATACCAGTATATGTGATTCTACATCACCTTGCAGTTTCCTGTATTTTGTAGCAAAAACTTGCATTCATCAGTTGATACATAATTTCATGTTGCCTTCAGTTCTATCTATGAACCAGTTACTAAAGTGGTTGCTTTTGTGCAATAAAAACAGTTGAGTGGCTATTTGTGCAAACTCAAATGGCAGGATTTATGGAAAGAGCACATTCCAAGTTGCAACCTTGATCTTTGCTTCTTTGTTGTTAAACCAGGTTTAGGAAGATAAGTAGAGATTCTCAGAATACCGATGCTACATCTAAGAAACCGACAGCCTTTGAGAAGGATTCACGTCCTCTTCTATTTAAGTTCAATGAGGTATGTATCTCACATCCTGGAGGCACTTAAATTGATAAATTCTAGCTTGTTTTGTTTTCCATCTATTGCAGCACCTGTTTTTCTGGACCTGGAGTCTAATTTTTATTATTCATAGAAGAATCTCCTGTTATACAATATTAAATTATCTGATCTAGATAAGATACTACAACTTAAAATTCATTCGGCAATTTGCTTATAGGTGGGGAAACTAAACAGGTAAATAGTAGCTATTTTTATGACAATTAGGGATGGCTCAATTTTTTCAAAATAATTTTTTAAAAATCAAAGTGTAAAAAGAGATTCATTTTTTTCAATTGGGTCTAGGCTTGAGGTGCTCAGGCTCATGCTCAGTTAAAATCACCTGAGTTTAAACTTATGAATCGGCTCATTATCATCCTTAATGCCAATGACAAGTGGCAATAGTTTATTTTTTAGGGTAATAGAGGGAAACTTTTTTGTGAAATTTTTCTGTTAAAATTTTAACTGATAACATATTTGACAAATTTTATTCAAGTAGATATTCATGTCATAGAAGGTTAATTAAGAGTTAATAAATTAAGGTAATGTGTCAAATAAGTTAATTTGTTATATATATTATAACCTATTTAATATATAATATTAATCGTTAACAATTAATAATATATTAATTTATATTATGCATGTAATTAGTTACTTGTAAATGAATTAAAATTGCATCTTTAATAATGTTATTTTAATGAGCAATAATGTTTAGATATGATAAATTAATTAAAATTTATCAAATTAATTATTAATTACTTGTGCAATTCTAATATAAAATAAAATAATCATTTTGTTTATTAATATTATTACATTATAAATAGAACTTATCAAAAGATTTAAATTATTATTGTATGAAACTAATTAATATATTATTAGTAAGAAAATTTGTTATCTTATTAATTAATAATTAAATAAAATGACAATATAAATATTATTGTACTTTTGAATATAAATAATGACAAACACATGCTGAATGAATAAGTTGATTTTTGTGATGCAGTTACTCTGCCTTGTTGACATGTATAACTGAAAAACATAAAGATGATCATATGATTTATTTACAAGTAATTTTTCTATAATCAAGGAAATCACAAAGACTCTCTTCTACCTTGTCTTGTTCGAGGAGAAAGCTTTACTTGTGAAGAGGATGGAGGTTTTAAGTTGTAGTTCAGTTAATAAGTTTTGCCAGGATGCCGTGATATATATTCTTTTTCTGCAAATGAAAACAAAAGGCCAACAAGCTGTAAGGTTTACTGGGCTTTGATAACGTCTTATGAGCTTAGAGTTAGAGTTGGTGGTAAAGAATATTGTTTATGTTATAATAAATCTAAATTAAGCCATTGTGCCTGAAACTTTATGCAGGGTTTTACAAATGCTGTAAAAAAGCCAGTTCGAATGCGGGAATTTCTGTTATGAATTGACGACAATATCAACAACAATGAAGTAAAAATTCAGCTGAACACAGTGTCTGAAGAGGTTTACTGCTAAGCATTTTTATCCAGAGAAGTTTTTGAACTGTTATAAATTGGGATGCTTGTAAATAGAATTGGGTAAATAAAGTTAGCTTTAACATTCTCAAAAGTTTTGTACCACAATTATCATTTAACTGACATTACCATAAGTTTCTCATCAAGTACAGGAGTCCGCTTGAAGTCTTCAGGAGTTGATGTTTTATGCTTGGAAGTGTTCAATTGTCTTCCAGTATTTAGTATGAAGCATTTTAGGCAATTCTGACTGCCCCCTATTAACTATTTCTAAGGATTACTTGCATATCCTTTGGTTGAGAGAGATTTCAATTTATAGTTTAATGATAATAAAATATGTTATTAATCATTGAGTTTTAGTGTTATTATAATATCTTTTAAGAATTAAGCAAAATGTGAAGACAAAATACTTCATTAAATGGATTAAGTAATAAAAAATAAATTTAAGAACATTATTTTTTAAAAGGTGATAAAAGATATTATGTCAACTTTTAAAATAATTTTTTAAGAATAAAATCTAATTTTAAGCCTTGTAAACTATTTTTTGATATATTTTATTTCTTTTTTATGTATTGTTTTAATTATTTTTGAAGAAAGAATTATTGAAAAATCAAATTGAATTGAACAATGCAACTTGACATCTCATTTAAAAAAATAAGCAAAAGGAATATTTTAATAAAGTCTATAAAAAATACACGAGAAAAATTGTTACATGATCTAAAATTACAGGTGAATCCCATGAAAAGGGGGAAATAGTTTGTTGGTTTTACGTAGATAATTGTGAAGCAGTTTCATAGCTACTACCTGGGGGACTTATGGATATCCAGAGCAAGGACACTGTAATTGAAATCAGCCCTGTCCACACATATACAATGGTTGGCACTCTTCCTCTCCTCCCCAATAAGCCTTTGATAAATGGGTACATATGAGCCAACACCCAGAAGCTGAAAAATAGACCTCCCACAAGCTTACCCCATTGTGGTATCACACTGTAAATTGTTCTCGCGAATCCCATGATAATGGAAGCAACGTTAACCGTAAATATTGTTAGAGGAACTACGAATAGACTTGTCCATTTCACTATATAAAGATCTGCATACACATCTTCCTCATCGTCGCCTGCAGATTTGGATGTTAAGGTGAAAGATATCTCGATACCGGCCACCACTTTCAGGAGGCCTTGCAGGACGGCGACAAGGTGAGCACTGGTGCCACCGATGACCCAAAACTGCTCATTCCGCCACCATTCCTCCAAGCCAACACCAGACCATTTGACTTCAAGAATAGATATTAGAGTTAATGTGATACTGATGATAAGGAGGTATATAAGGAAAGCAATGTTTAGGCCTTGAACAATAAAATTTCCTGTCAAAAGGGAGAGTGCTGGGAGGAAGCAGTACGTGACCAAGAAGATTGAGGTGAAGGGGTACATCCCAACATTGAGATACGCAATTCTTTGTAGGAACTTAAGCCTTCGGCTTCCCAGAAAAGGATTATTACGAGAGAAGAATATTTCAACGGAACCAGTGGCCCATCGGAGGACCTGGTGAAGACGGTCTGTCAGGTTGATAGGCGCCGTGCCACGAAAGGCGTCTCGCTTTGTTACACAATACACAGACCGCCAACCACGATTGTGCATCCTGTAACCTGTCACCACATCTTCCGTCACTGAGCCGTAGATCCATCCTATCTTTTCCCCCCATTCAGTCTTATTCTCAAACCTGTATGATGAGAAATTAAAACCGAGACAATGGCTGAAACTGGTATTAGTATATATAGAAATGTATGCGTGCAAGCAAGCAATTACCAGCAGGAGATGACAGCAATAGCTTCAGCAACAGTGGGGGCATCTAGTGGTGGACGTGGCAAGAGCAATGCCCCAGGAGGCCTACCATTCTTGACCGAAATGTGATCGGCAAGTGGACGTCCTTGGTACTCGGCGACGGCTATGGAGTCGTTGAACAAAGCTGAGTTACCAAACCTCTTGGGAAGGTTCAAGTCTGGATGTGTCAAGGGCTGTGTCTCCGATTCCTCTCTCTGTTGAGCCTGAGCATTTTGAGCAGGTGTCTTTACTTGTCCAAACACCCCCAAATATTCATTTGCTCTTGGTGGCTGGAACCCATACAACGCATATCTCCGAAACATGCAACCTGTTCCTACATACACTGGCCCTTGGAGACCGTCAAGTGCTCGCATACTTCCTGTGTTTTGGCAGCACAATATACGAACATTTTCAACCTTGGGAGTATAAACTTAACAAGGCAGCACATGTTTCAGCATGGTTTAAGAGACAAGTCGAAGAGATTTACCATCAAAGAACACAAAGTTATGATTTGCATATCGATCAGAGGGATCAATTCCTTCAAACCTTTGGGGAAACTGAATGTAGCAAATGCGGTCACCACCCCGATCCATCATGAAGCACATGCCCTCCTTTATAGCCAGAGAATTATAGATGTAATGATCACAGTCCAAGTTGAGGATGAATGGTCCATTTGATAAGACGGCCGAGGCTCTAACCATGGCATTCATGGCTCCAGCCTTTTTGTTGTGATCATAACCAGGCCTCTTTTCACGTGATACAAAAGCAAACATTGGTATTCTTATATCAATTCCCGTGAAATCCAGTTTCTTCTCGTCTTGTACACCCATTACAGGATCAATTTCTGGGACCTTTGACATTATCTGCGTTATAATATTATGACAAGCTCAAGGAATGTTGACGAGAACTAAAAAGAAACGGATAGTGGTATATCAGTTAATTAATCAGACCTGCAAGATACCAGCATGGTCTCCCTTGGCATGATCAGCTGTGGAATTGAGCCATGTACCAGGCCAATGAGTTCCATCAGCCATCCAGGTAGCTTTGGGAATATTGACCCCCTCTTCCGGCAAAACGCCACCGTTGTTCTCACGAGCAATGGCTTTCTCCTTCTTCTCCTCTCTTTTGTTATATGCCTCACATCTTTTCCTTACAACTTCGGGTAAACCATTTATTCTCACCTTGAACTCATCGTATTCTCTCTTTATCCAACGACGGTCCTTAACGAAATCTGGCCGTTTCTTATTCTTGGTGGGATCAGTTTTCAGGTTGAAGTAACTATCTGGATTCCTAGGCTCGATATTATGTTTCCGACAAAATGGTACCCAAACCTAGATATAAATATATAAGCCATTGTTTAGGCAACATAATAAACTGAGATAGATCAATAGGGAGGAACAAGTAGAGATTGAACCTCAGCAAAGCGAACAGCCTCAGCCATGGCCTCGAAGGTGAGTATTGCGCCACCGTCATCAGAAATATATGCCGAGACCTTCTCAACTGGGTAGTCAACAGCAAGAATAGACAACATGGTGTTGGCCGTGACAAGGGGCGGTTCCTTTTCAGGGTCAGCGGTGGAGACAAAAACATCTACTCCAGGAAGATCAGAGCGGCCAGTGGGGTTTGATGGGGAGGGTTTATCGAACTTTTCTGCTAAAGCAGGCAAGTCAGTGCTTCTATTGATAGGATTGAGTTTGGGAAGTATGTCTAGTAGCCATGAGAAAGCAAACCATATCTCACAAACTATAGACATCGCCCATAGCCACACTGCGTCTGGATTAGGATTTCGAATTCGCCATGCGAGGAAGAAGCATAAAATTACCAAACGTACTAGAATAAGTAGCCTGTTGATGTCAATACAAGTATTTGTGTTAGTAATTCATACAACTATTACAGGGTTCTAATGGAGTTGTGGTATCGCTTCTTTCTAGGCTAATATACATATATGGTGCTTGTGTGTGTGTGTGTATGTAACAGCTCTGCTAAGCACCTGTAAGGGCTGAGAATTCCTGGCGGAACCTTAACCTTTCGAGTGAGTGGTTTCCAAGGTTTGTCCATGAAATCGGACATGCTAAGCCCGATATCTTCTTCCGAATACCTCTCCTCCTCCGACCAATACGCATTCCCAATACCATATGTGCCTTTGGTCTCAAACAACCAACGGTTGTGATCGAAATCTCCCGTTTGGCTTCTCAATAACATCGACTTGTTATTAGTCGACCTCATTAAGGACATCCTTCGATCAATTTTTGCTCCTTCTTTCTCTCTTCCTCTACTACCGGAAACATCCTCCGTTCCACCTCGTTGTGACTCGGAACCAAAACGACTGGTTTGGTAAGGGACTGGTCCGTCGGGTTTATTGTCGGAGGAGGGACCGCCTGGTTGGTTGTCGGGTGTGGGAGGCATAAATACTGTGTAGTTTATGTATTCATTTTGGCCAGAAAGCTCTCCTGGAGTATCCAAATCATCGTCGCGTGACAAGCTAACAACACGCCCACTGGAGCTCCGGCGGGTGAATTTCATGGCCTGCGACGGTCGGCCATCGCTTCCTTTAGGTCTGGATGAGTTTGACATGCTGTTTAATTGAAGTTTCTCTCTTACGAAAGCAATTCATTTTCATGAAAATGCAAAACTAAGAATAGCCATGGAATTGGTGAGGCTCACTGGTTGAAGGAATATAACAGAACTGAATCAAATGGTTGAGCGGTCTCTAATTATGTTTCTAACTTTAGATTTACTGCACCAATCTTCACTCCCTTATTTTCAGCATAGCCTCTTCTTGTCAGAATTATTCTCATATGGTCCATTGAAAAGTTGACCGCCCTATCCACTATCTTCGGTTGCCCATGCACCCGACACTTCTTCTCTGTGATGGCCAGAGATATGAGTGGGTTTTTGGTTGTTAAAAAACCAACGTTAGCTTCAGTTTTGGTCATATTCTCACTGAGCGTTATTGACACCATCGAGCTTGCTCTGGAAAAGGATAGAAATTCAGACCGACATCAGCACTTCTCAGATCTACGGTGGAGGCAATGGCTGGAGGTATATTGGCTCTTGGTTTAAGCTTCCGCTACTGGTTTTACATATATATACGGTTATATATGTTGTGTTTAATGCATGTGTTTTATACGTTATGTTCTGTATGAAATGCATGGTTGAGTTTACACTTCTTGCTCAAATTAAATAGGGATCGCCCTCCTCCCCACTACATCAACTTAGTTATATATAATTATGTATAGTTAACATCATTTAATTTAACCTATAATTATACACCTTAAAAATAAATTTTATAGTTCAACTTATGAGATTGGGAGTATCAAATTGAAGAATTTGTTTAAGCCTCAAGATCGATGGGACTTAGTAGGCAATGAGTTTGTTAATCCAAGTGAACATGATCAATTACGGAAAAATAGAAAGAGGGACTCAATAGCATAGCTCTTCAGTCAACAAGTCATTTATGTTAGAATTTGCAACTGGCTTATGGACCCACACGAGAAGGAAAGTTAGATCACATATAAGTTTGAGTGAGATTCTATCCTAAAACCAATTGTTAATAGATGGAGTAGCACACTAGGCTTATATGTTAGTCTTCTTTCTAACACGTGACATAATCTATCATTTCGAGGTGTTAACGACTAACATAAGAGCAACCTGCTCTGATACCATATTAAATGACCGTTTAACCATAATAACTTAAGCTGTTGTGTGAAGCTAACTTAATTGGTTTTATATATTCACTAATACACTCCCTCAAGTGAAAGCATTTTGGACTTGAAAGTTGCATAGGTTTACTTTATCTTGTGCTGAATAATAGGTGAGTGGTAGGATTTGAACTCACAACCACTTGGTCACAAAGACTCTAATACCATGTTAGAATTTACAATGAGCCTACGGGCCCACATGAGAAGGAAAGTTAGACCACATATAAGTCTAAGTGAGGTTTCATCCTAAAACTTTGGTGATAGGTGGAGTAGCTAACTAAGCTTATATATTAGTCTTCTTTCCTGTCTTTTTTCACTGTGGGACAAGCTCTCACTTTATATTTCAACAATTTATAAGCTTGTTTTCTCAAAATATTACAGTAGGTAACACTTCAAAGCAAACATAGACAATTTTGCAAATTGAGTTTTAAGAGTGCTCAAAAGTATTAGTCGTGAAAGTCCAAACTCTTTTGTATGAGTTTGAGACTTTGCTTATAAAAGAAACTGAATTAACGTAAGATTTTTTTTTTTTGGTCTAGAGAGTACTCAAATGAGTTCATACAGAAACCAAATAAATAATATGACCAATGATGTAAAAGTGTTAATGAGTTTAACTCATAAGTCTGATCATGCTGCAGATGCAACTGAGGAGTCCAACGAAACGAGAACAATTTCACTCAATAAATTGATGGGTTCCTTGTAAACTCATGACAAAATCATTCATCTATCAGCCAAAAAATGTGAAGAGAATGCATTTCAAGTGAAGGAGGAGGCATCCATCTAAAGAGAAGTTGATAAGGTAGCAGGAAGAAGACGTGGAAAAGCCAAAAGGAGCACTTCATGACAAAGGTCGTGGTTGAGGCGAGGGAGGAGTTTGAGCAAAGACACGCCACCAATGAACAAAAAGGCTGCACGAGTGGCATTCACTTGCAAGAGGCTTGGCCAAGTAAGAGCATATTTATAGTATAAGGTAAAAATAAGTGAATTACCCATAACAGGTTGAAGAAAAATACCCATAACAGGTTGAAGAAAAAACTAAGTTATTCATGGCCATCATGATGTTGATGAAGCTCCAAGCGATGTATCTATGGTTTGTGGATAGTGACTACTCCAATAACATATTTGGCTTTAAGGCAATTTTCAAAAAGCTTGATGAAATTCAAAATACGAAGGTGATGATAGAGAACTTCAGGTTGAAGGAAAAGGTACGGTGACAATCAAGGCCACCCATGGTAAAGTAAAATCTTTACATGATGTTCAATTTGTTCCTATTTTGGCATATTATGTATTTATTAAGTGTTAGGTAATTAATGGCTAACTAATATTTAATTTAATTTGATGACGTAAAATGTGTTATTACCATTGGAAAATTTGCTTTTGTTGACCGTGAACAAAATGTTTCCTAATTGTGACATTTTCATTATAGGCATCTTAAGTTAAAATTGATGAGTTAAAAAAAAGATTTTTGAATTATTAAAAATTATTTTTTATTTATGTGAAAGGCTCATATATAAAAATAAACTTAAAAGTACATGTTGATTTATATGAGCCAATGATAAAGAATGAGAGAGTTACATTGTCATTAGATCCTCTGTACCACTTAATTTGTTCTGACTTTATTTATGTTTCAAAATGACTTTCGTCTTGAGTTTTTTTATACATAAAACAATGTTGTTTTGAGTTTGTTTACACATAAAGCAACATTGTTTTAGGACAAAAATAAGGTTGGAATAGATTAAGTGATTCAAAATATTAGAACACAGCACAATCACTATTGGGAACATATTCTTTGTTTTGATTATGGTATTTTTACTATGTTCTATTAAACTTCATCTACATATTTATATAGAATCTAAATAGATAAAATTAAATAACACAGTATTAAACATTACAGAGAATTTTACGTGGACACTATCTTTTTATTCTTTACTAATGACACATCAAATTCTCTATTTCAGTTACTTTATTCCAACTTTGTTATATTAAAACTTACTCATACATTTATATAAGATTCACATAGAATGTATAGATAAAATTTAATAGTATATAATAAAAACACCATACCAGGACAAAAGATCTTTTTCCTACCACTAATTTGTGACATGTGTTAACGTGTACTTTTAAAGAGCAAATCTTAAAATATTTGGGGATTTTGGGAAATTCAAGGTTATATTAGAAAAGCAAAGTGAGTCCTGTATAAAAGTTCTTTGTACGGATAGAAATGATGAGTTTCCATCTAATGATTTCAACCATTTTTTTAGAAAAATAGAATTTATAGGAAGTCAACTGTGTTGTACCTTAACAAGAAGTTTACTAAAAGGTAAGAGATTGCCAACTCAATATTAGGTAAAAGCAATTGATACCTTAGGTTTTTTTTTAATGTTTCGCCTACAATGGTTATCTTGAACCAAACATTACATAAAGCTTGAAAAAGTGTAAAGCCTTATGTAAGCCACATAAAAGAATTTTGCTTTAGTTAACTATCATAAGAAACTTGATGAAAATTCTAAAAAAATGCATTTTCTTAAGCATATAGATTATATAAACCTTTAGTGGAAAAGTGATTATTAGGAGAAATGTAATGTTCAATGAAAAAGCAAGTTACAAATTGAACAGCAGTGAAGGCACGCAACTTGAAGATTCATTGTATAAAGAAGCAGATCTAGCACCTACAGTTCTTCCTTCAACATTAAGTACTAACAACTTAGCAAGATCAGCAAATTCAGCTGTTACAGGCAGCAACTCAACTTCTTTATAAGAGCTGTCTGATGACACATCTCCAAGGAAATTCAGCTCCTTGAGAAAAATCTTTAACTCTTGTGCATTTGCTTTATAATTGTAGATCCTACAAAGAAAAAAATGGAGGAATGATAAAATGCAATGAAGAAAGAAGTTATGGCAATACAAAGAAATAAGGCAAATGTTATTGCCTTGAAACGAATACCTTAACAAAAGTATCAAGCAAATAGAAAAATTCATAGGCACTAAATATGATTGGTGGAGAGGATACTCACAGTAGGAAGGTGTTTATTTAAAATAGTACGAACCTTTATGGCACTGGGCCTTTGGCTGTTCCATTACAATGTTTAGTCTTTCAACTTAATGTTATTAATGGCAATCTAGAGGAGGAAACGAACTTGAAGGTCTTGTAGTTAAAGGCCAAAAAGAGTTGAAAGCAAAATTTGCAAGCGTAGTACAATAAGATCAGTTCATATTCTTCACAAAGTGACTTGGAAAGAAGTTAAATGCCCACAGTTTACTTAAAGAAGGTAACAATGATCTTCTAATTATGTCTTTATGTTAGATGACATAATTTATATAGTCCCGTCTTGCTCTTCTGTAGTGAATTCAAATCTAGTATAATGAATAAATTTAAGATATTAGATTTATGTTTGTTGCATTATTTAATTGAGTTTGATGTGAGGCACGGTGAAAATGGAATATTTAGCAAACTTATATCTGATATCCGATATAAATGGATGAAAAACTAGTGATATCTGATAAAAGAACTTATACAAAAATCAAATGATTTTGATATGTGCTTAATTGTTGATATTTTTAATTAATTTCACTTAGTGATTAATGGTACAAAAATATTTAAGATACTCACTTTAATTCATATTTTATTTTAGGTATAATTCGGAAGTAAAAAAATTAAAGTGAGTCAAAAATATCCCATTTAAAATATTTTCTGAAGATTTAATTTTGCTTGACTTTATCGAAAAAGGTAACGTGAATTTGCATGCATTGGGCTTAAAATATAAGAGGAGCATCAGACGCACAAGCCACAGAGGAATAAAATAGATGAGTGCGGCACAAAGTTAAAATTAGGCAACAGAACAAGCAGCGCACAAAGCGACGTGGACCAATGAATGCATAGGAAAGTCACGCAATAGGAAGCTTGGGCATGGAGTTTAATTAAAAACGCAACGCAGCCAATTAAATAAGGCAGCTGGGACTCAAATTTTAATTGTCTAATCATAGCTACAGGGGAGAGCAAATAAGCAAGCATCACGTGGAGGCAACTAAGAGAGACCCAGCGGCACCATTTAATCAACAAGCATCAACAAGCCAAGGAGCAAGTCACGTGGAGAACAAGTAGAGAAGCTAGAGCGTGAATTAACGTGTGGACAGACAAGAGGGGACCAGCAGAGAAGGCAATCAACGCACAGCAAATTAACACATTCTTTGCTACAGGAACAACTCATGCAGCAGGCGTGAAACGTTGCAAGCACGCAGCGTTTTGTGCATATTAAATCAACTCAACAGTGACGGGCTGGACAAGGAATCAAGAGGCATACGGAGATTAAAATTGAAGGAAAATCACGCAAGGCAAGGAGGCTAAATTAAAGCAACGTGACAGGACACCACACAGGAGAACAGATGCAATAAAACAAATTAAATCAGCTACAGGAGAAGGCTTGGTGAGGTTGCAAATTGATAAAGAAGCAGTAGCAATAATCAATCAGCAAATAGGCAGCAGGCACGTGGGATTAATGACTTCGCACAAGAGAGGCAATACACAACAGGGGACGCTACATCAGGCAAGGGTCACACAAAGGACAGCTGGAGGCGTCCCAAGCGTGAATTAGCTAGAGGGAAGTGACCCAGCTTTCAATTAATGAGCAAATAATTGAGAAAAATCAACGCAGGCGTCACTTAAGAGGAGGAATTAACGAGCAAGGGCACAGTGAAAACAGAAAAGTCACGCATTAAATTAAGAAGAACTACGAAAATTGAGGGCAATTATTAAAGGGACAGAGGACACGCGTGAGGGCTTGAATGGCTTAAATAAATTAGAGGCAAAGAGAGAAATAACGCAAGAATACAGCAAATATAGAGGAGTGCGGCGGTAGTGCTTGAATCAGAGAAAATCACGCAAAAGGGCTGGAGATTCCATCACTTACGCACAATAAAGGGCCAGCAGTGCACACAAGACAAATTAACGCACAAAGAAGAGGACAGAGGAGGCGTCGTTTGAGGCAACATGTGGAGAACTGAGGAGCAAAAATCGACGCAAGCTTAAATTAGGGCGTGAGAGCTGGCACAGTAGAGAAGAGAGGACAATCCAATCACGCAAACGGAGGCACAAGCAAAATGGCAAGGCAGCAAGATTGTTTCGGGCGTTTATTAAAATGCAATAGAGAGCAAATAAAGGAGAGACAGCCAGCTGGAGGCAAGAGTATCACGCAGAGGAGACACCTGGCGTCAATTAGGGGCAACGCACAAGGGAATAAAATACGACAACACAAAATAAAATGGGGTGCAAGCACAGTGAGCGCAAAGAATAAAACAGGTGGCGTCGTTTTTTGGGAAGCAGCGCACAAAGAGAACGAATCAAAGGAGGGCTGCAAAAGCAAGGGAATTAGGAGCACACACGCGCAACAGCTGGAGACGCAAGCTAGGGTAAAATTAAATTAACAGCGAGAGACACAATAAAAAGCTCAATTAGCTGGAGAGGAATCGAGGCATCCACACTGGAGACATCACAAGCACACTGTCAGCAAAGCTACAAAAGAGAGGTTTTGGGGATTAAATAAAAGGAAAACTGTTGGTACCCAGTCTCGAGACCGGACCTCAACCGGAGAAAAACAAAAAACGGAGCGAAACAAGGAAAGCGAAGGATCGCGAATCGGAATGCAAATCGAATCGAATCGGAAAACGAATGTCCGACATCCGGTAACGAAGATTGATCGAAAAACTATGCGAGACGCATTGGAAACTCTAAGACTAATCCAAAAATCTCGATATATTTTTTTTTTATACTAATCATTCCATATTTTTCTTTTTCATTTCATTCATCTTTAATCAACCTTATGCAAATAAAGCATTATAATTTCCCTATTCGGGAATTGATTGAGCCAAGTTTATATTATTAATTGGCCTCACTTTCTTAACTGTTTATGCACTTGTTGACTCCTAATTAAT
>JAOTBA010000205.1:40381990-40399352 GCA_025629845.1 Erythroxylum squamatum
AGGTTATTATTTTATCCCATTGGCCCAAGTCGGGACCGGAAAAAATTATTATTTAATCGAGATTATTAATTTATCGAATATTCATTTATCAAGGTTTTACTGAAATTTAAGTTATTTGGTGTGCACACGTCAAAGGTCCTGTAATTTAAGTTATTTGGTGTGCACACGTCAAAGGTCCTCTTTATATTGCAATGATCAAGCCAATGTCCATAGCCATTGCACCTATATATAAACAAATAAAATTTTTATCAAATAATTTTAAATTAACTAATTAATAAAAATATATCGATGATAAAAATATTTATATATTTATTCTGTAAAATTAAATATCTAAAATCTAAATTCTTATAAGAATATTTAAAGAAATATTAAGATATAATATTTATGTTTTTTTTAAGTCGTGTCCTCATAAGTCATTTTATATATAAACAGTTAATACTAAATAATTAATTTTACTAAATATCTTTAATAAACAATTGATATTATCCGCTGGTCAAATTGAATGTTATAATCCGCTATTAGCTAACAACTAATGCAATCCGCCGATTGTCAAATAGGGTCAAATTCTTCATAACTAATTACATGGATAAATGGTAATTTTTAATAATTATCAATAAAATTTTTCAATTATAAGTAATTTTTATTAAAAACTTTTATTGGGTGTGTATATATATATATGGGATAATCATAGAAGTAGACATCCGCAGAACAAAAAAGCTAAATAGTGCGAGTACCAAGTCAGTAAACACCGGCGGGAGGCGACGTCAAATGTCTCCTTGTTCGCTGCATAGTTATTAGTTTCTCTTTCTCATTCACTGTCATCGTCTCATTGTATCTTCCCCATGTCCCAAACAGACGAACTTCCGAATATCGCAATCTCCATGTACGACATTGAATTAATTTATTTTGACCTTTTCAGTTTAAATAATTTTTTAAAATTTGGAAGGATTAATTCTTTTAAACTTCTATTAAAAATTTGGAAGGATTAATTCGTTTCCTAATCATCCTATTTTTTAAATACACAGTGGCTCTTGCTTTGCAGCAGTATAATAAACCTAGTTTCCTAGTCTTTCCAATTCACGGTAGGATTTCCTAGTCTTTTTCTTATTTTCTAGGACTAGTGGCCTATTCATAAAAACGAGGAAACTAGTTTCATTACAGAACTCGTTTTTCTAGGATTAGGGATGCTTTTGACTGGTGACCTTTACAGAAATGGTACAAATCCTTGAACGAGTTTTCCGCGAGGAATTTTACAGCACGAGATCAATTGTGCCAAATAACATTTTCCCCGCCTGTCCCACTTATTTTTAATCACCTATTTGTATAGGTACACGTAAGGATGAGGATAAAAATATCTGTTCCCGATTTTTACACATGCTCTAAGTACTTCATCTTTCGCAGACGCTTCGTTTGGTCTCACGCTCCCGAATTTTACACGTGCTCTGAGTACTTCATCTTTCGCAGACGCTTCGTCTAGTCTCATGCTCGTGCATAATGTTTTCCTCACCACTTTGCTGAGTCCTAAATTAACCTTCTCACATCTCCTTGATTTCTTCTTCCATGAACAAGGTTCTGGAATCTAATCTTAATGTAGCTACAAAGTTTTGGTGGGTTAAACAAAGTTCAAATACATCAAGTAATTGTATGTCCTTGGCAACGACTTTTTGATTTGTGCCTGAAACAATAAGAAAAAGTCTTCCCTTTAATTGGAATCCTCAGTCCTTATATCCCCATCGCATGTTTAAAATAATATTCACGATGGCGCTAGTAAGACCGTGCCAATAAATCATTTCACTTATGGTAACAAAAGAGGCATCTTATTGAAAAAATTGAAGTAGTGGTTGTTTCATAAATTTTTCAATTCGTTTTTTACGAGCACAAAAATTAAAAAAATTAAAAGCACCAAAAGATAAATAAAATTAAGATTCATTAACGCAATTCGACACACATTGCTTACGTTTGCAAGATTCTCACCCAACTTAATCACTTTCACGAATGTTTAATAAATTTATAAAAGGGCTTTCAAAACTGACTCACTCAATCCTTCAAACTATCTCTAAACCTCACTTTTTATGAAAGATTTTCATATTCAATAACACGACCAATTCATGTTAACCTCAACAAAAGATTTAGCTCAACAATCTATTAACTGAAAGACAATAAATAAAAGACTCTAAGTATCCGAAATTTTTATAGAAAAATCTGAACACACATAAAGATTGAAATAGAGCAAGAAACTTTCTTATGGGTCTTGCTCCTCAAAGAGAGATCTGAAAGTTGTTCACGTAAAGTCGGTCAACTATGAGTCACTCTACAAAGATAATAGTCCAGCATTAGCAATTCTCTTGCGATCAAAATAGAGTAGTGAATCTTTCACTCTGAAAACACGTGCTGCACCTTTTAATTATCATCAATCACGTAAGGAGGACACTACCAACAAACACATAACAAATAGCCCACGTCCGGATGTTTAACACCATCGTATAGCACATCCACACCTTCAATAATATCCTATCAATCCACACAACCTCAAAGACCCCACCATCGTATAGCACATCCACACCTTCAATAATAACCTATCAATCCACACAACCTCAAAGACCCCAACAATCGCAGTCAATTGACACACTCAAGACATACACAATAAAGACCCAAATTTTACACACAAACCCTTCTGCCCTCTATGCAAAATCCAGCCGAACCTTTGACAATTACAAACGTGATTTGCCACAATTTCTTAGATGATGGACTTCAATTTAGCGTAAAATTCTTTCACAATTATAAGTGTAATAATTATATCTTTTTGAATCTAAGTCCAATTAATAAATAAAATGTTAAAATTAAATAAAAAGAAATATACTATATATATATATATTATAACAGTGTCATTATCTTTGGTCCTCAATAAGTTAAAAAGACTTGAAGCAGGTCAAAATTGGCGAACACTGTATATTCAGACCTTTGAAAGTTCAAAGTGAATGTGGCAAGTACTTGCAGCTCTATAAATACCCGGCCCTCACATTCCGTTGGACATCACAAAAGACTCATCAATTTCGCTGTAGTGTAAATTTAAACTTCTCTTTCAAAACTTAAAGCTCTTCAACCATTTCCTTCTCAATCACTCACATGGAAAGTCCAAGATCACCCCTTCAACCTCCAACTTTCGGAAACCTAATCACTATTCTTAGCATGGACGGAGGTGGAGTAAGAGGAATTATTCCAGGAACTGTCCTTGCGTTTTTAGAATCTGAGCTTCAGGTAGAGAAAAGAGATCTTTTATGTAGTGCCACTAGACATAAAAGGGAATCACGAAAGAGTATTATGCATGTATGCTTTTTAATCATCCTTTGCATGATATAAAATGTTTTCTACAGGACATATATATAGCTTTCATGTTCCTGGTTTTGTGTTTGAGTAGAAACATGACTTGTAAGTTTTATTTTTTTCCTTGGATGCACAAACTCTAACTATTCGTTTGGTTGCTGACCTGCAGAAACTGGATGGTGAGCAAGCAAGACTTGCCGATTACTTCGATGTGATTTCGGGGACGAGCACCGGTGGCCTTGTGACTGCTATGTTAACAGCTCCAAATGAAGAAGACCGCCCTCTGTTTGCTGCTAAAGACATCAAAGAATTTTATATCGAGCACTGCCCCAAATTCTTTCCCCACCATAGGTTATTACCGACCATTTCCCTAACGAAATAACATAAACTAGCTAACATCCAGTTATCGTTTCCGTTAATTCTGTTTTTATTGCTTGTAACAGCTCTCCTGCGAACCTCGTCAAGTCATTGTCAGGACCAAAGTACGATGGCAAGTACTTGCACAAAATTGTTGAGGAGAAGTTGGGAGAGAAACGATTGCACCAAACATTGACAAACGTTGTCATTCCAACATTTGACATTAAGCGCCTCCAGCCTACAATTTTCTCCAGCTATCAGGTTCATAAGTGTGTCCAAAATTCTCTTAGTAAACTGTGTCCTTTTTGAATGGTTTAGTTAGGTAACAGAGCTACAATCTTCGAGCTTCTATTATTTTAACGGTTCCTTGGCTGGCTTGATCAGGTGAAGAGTAATCCGAGCACAGATGCTCTTCTGTCAGATATATGCATTGCAACCTCAGCTGCCCCAACGTATCTCCCAGCTCATCATTTCGAAACTAAAGACTCTACAGGGAAAGTTAGGGAGTTTGATCTCATTGACGGTGGTGTGGTTGCTAACAATCCGGTAAAACCTTAATCTGCCTTCGAATCTTCATCCTTCATGAATCATGACGAAATTTGGATTATAATGACACCCGTGGATATTTTCAGACTCTAGTTGCTATGAACGAAGTAATGAAGGAGATCAACCGAGGCAGTCCTGGTTTCTTCCCTATAAAGCCAACAGACTATCGTCGATTCTTAGTCCTCTCGTTGGGAACTGGAACAGCAAAATCTGAAGAGAAGTTTAGTGCCGATGAAGCGGCGAAGTGGGGCTTATTGGGATGGCTGATGACTGATGGTTCAACTCCTTTGGTGGATATATTTATGCAAGCCAGTAGTGACATGGTTGATTTCCACATCGCTACGCTTTTCCGGGTTCTTCATTCTCAAGAGAATTACCTTCGAATTCAGGTATAACCCAAGTTCATCCCAATTAAGTTGACCCCATCCTTAAAGAGAACGCTAATAAAATGAAAATGAAATGGCGTCAAATTGCAGGATGATACACTAACTGGGGATGTGTCATCAACGGATATTTCCACAAAAGAAAACTTAGATAATCTGGTGAAAGCAGGAGAGGCGTTGTTGAAGAAACCAGTGTCAAGAGTGAACCTAGATACTGGAATTTTTGAACCTTCTTACAATTCGACAAATGAACACGCTCTCATAAAGTATACATCTGAAACTCAAGCTAAATATCACGGTGACCATTAATCTGCATTACAGCAATTGATTTTTCCTGACCTTTTTGTCTGATCTGCTCAGGTTGGCTAAAATCCTGTCAAGGGAAAAGCAGCTTCGTGAATCAAGATCGCCGAAAGGAAGGCATGCTCCCAGGAGAAATGAACATGACGCTTAGACTAACGGTCTACCTCTGCTTCTGCATTAAATATGAATAACTTTATGTTAACTTGCAATTCGCTATGCAATAATTGTTTCTTCGGAGTCTTCCTCAAGGAAGAGTAATTCTGTGATTTATAAGTAATTTGCTATGCAATAAGTGTTTCTTCGGAGTCTTCGGAGTTTGATTAGATTTGAAGTTCAATTAAATTCAAATAACGTAAATTATGGCATGCTTGTTTTGGGGGTATGGGATAAAAGTTATGGGTATACTCTTTTTTTTTTTTTTGACATCAAATGGAAAGCTTCATTAAAAGCAATTGTCCGCTGCTAAAGCAGAAGAAATACAAACAGGGAAAGATAAATCCCAATAAACAAGACCTGACGTCGAACTAGTATGCCTAGCAAGAGCATGCGCCGCACAGTTCGCAGATCTTTTACAAAACCCAAAATGAACATCATTTATGGAATTACTAAGAAAAATGCAATCATCAACAATAAAATCCACTTCCGACCGATTGCGACTATTGGATAAGAGACTCTGAATAACCAATTGCGAATCTGATTCAACGATAATCGAGTGTAGATTTTTCGTTTTAACCCAGCTTAAAGCTTCACGTATACCCATAGCCTCTGCTGTTGACGGATCCAAAACTCCCGAAAAGATATTACTACCAGCGGCTATACAAATACCAGAACTGTTTCGAACAACAAAACCAACACCCGTCTGCTTCGACTCTTTAAAAATAGCAGCATCAGTGTTAATTTTAATATAACCAACTGGTGGTTTCTGCCATACCTGGGAAATGTCAGTGGCGTTATTTACAGCTGCAGATTGGCATCTCCTAGCGCTATTCCAGTTCCTCAACATCGAACGGGCTAGAAAGAGTACAGCCTGAGCTGAATGCTGAAGGCCATTCCAAATCAAATCGTTCCTATTCTTCCACAAAGCCCAGCAAATAGAGATAGCCAAACACTGATCATCTCCAGTATAATTATGTGCAACAAAAGAAAACCAAGCAGACATCTCAACAAAGTTAGCATGGAATAAACCCAACTGAGACATAGACCACACCTCCTTAGCACGACAGCACTTTAATAATATATGTGAAACAGATTCAGGCTCAATACCACACATAGGACACAAAGGCAAAATCTCCACACCTTTATGTACAAGAAGAGTACGAACAGGTAAACAAGCATTTAACGAATTTAGATGCATCGTTATTTTCTGTTTTTGTCACTGTCCTTTTTGGATTTCGAGTCCAATTATTAATCAAAACCTTCTTTTCTTGTGTCGTGATGATTCTCTTGCCTACTGAAACAAACTGCTTTCCTTTCCTTTATGAGAATAGGGATAACGAAAGCGTAAAGAGAAAATATGTGCGCGAGTCATTGCTGGTATAGATCTGTTATTTTCATAAACGATGCACGATCTCTCAACAGATCTACACCTCACGAACGCATTTAACCTTAAGAGTGAAAACATATCAGGTGCATGATCACTTAACATGTACGCGTCTTATAAATGTGTTTTACCTTAAAATGAAAATATCTTAAATATGTGGTTTGGATATACATCATAGTGTCTTAGACTCTTGATTTTACAACTTTAATAATAGATGGATTAGACTACTTTGGTGTAAGTTTTTCCTTTACTTTACTTAAGCTGTATTTGAGACTTTTAAAATTTATATTTAAATACAGGTTAGATTTTAACGTTTTATAATATTTAAATTAAACTCTATCAATTTAAAAATATTTAAAATAAACTTTACATTAATACATAACTTAAATTTTCGTCAATTATCTATTAATAATATATATTTTTAATTTCAGCCAACAATATCACACATACTCCAATTATCTTCTTAAAATATATATATATAAATTACTAATTAATTAAATTGTTTATAAATTTAAACTTTTAATTAAAATGAATTAAAAAAATTTAACCTAACATTTAATTAAATCCCTAATTTTACAAAACTATAATTTTGTCCATCCTTAACTCTAAAATTACCAATCTTTCCTTCCTCTTCACCATCCTCTCTTCTGTGTATTTGACATCTAATCATAGTACTTGGAAAACTTAGAACAATAAACATTAAAGAATCTTAACAAATTTACTAAAGAAGCAGTTTGCTATTTCAAAAAAGAATTAATTCATAATTTATTGTACAAGGAATTTACACAAAATCACAAAGAAGAAAGGAAATACAATCAGAAAACGAAAAGGCCATATTTGTGAAGAGATATAGGCTATTAATTAGCAAGCTAACTGATCTCTAAATTGAGAAATTTCTTCAAAGATAGGAAGTCTCCTCGATCTATATGGAACCCATTGGCTCATCAGGTTGTCATCTTCAAATGCATCTTCCAAGTTGAGTGGCATTGATGCTAAGTTCGTGAATGGTGAGGAGGATCCAGAGGGCTCTAATTCAAACAGCAGCTCATCGACTCGCTTTCTTGACTTGGGATCATCAGAACCAGCAAGCTTACCCTGCAACACGTTGTCCAGGGCCAAGCGTGCCTCGGCCAGTAGTCCTTGCTTGATTAAGCACAAGCACAAGTTACATGCCTTGTTGGTGTCAGGCTCTAGTATCTGAGCTTTACGGTATATAGCCTCTGCAGCTGTATAATTTCCTTGTTGCATGTACGCCCACCCCAAGTTGCCCTGAAACATAAACAATGAAGTCGGTAATAGAATTAGAAATTAGAAAAAAAAATAACTAAAGCTGAATAATAGTAGTACCAGTATACGTGAGGTCTCTTGCTTGACAGTAACTTGGAACTTCTTTCCATGAGAACGAGCTGTCTTTGTTGGCTTACCATTGAAGGCCTCTCCTTGGGAAATCATCCTAAGTTTTTGTTTCAATAGCTCTATTTGCTCTTCTATCCTCCCGCATTTCTGCCATAAATTCGATTGTTTAGAAACATTAAGCAAGCCATATAATGTCAAGAAGATTCGTTTTATTAATTAGAAGAACACCTGAATCTCACAAGAAAGTATCAAAAGACTTACCTTGTACAAGTCAATAAGAACATTGTCGAGCGACTCTTGGGCATGCCTGGAGCAAAGATGCCTAAAAGACTTGATGGCTTCAATTGCTTCTTCTGCCCTATTTTGTTGTTTCAGAACTACGGCCATGTCTTTGAGGGCACTATCCACTCTATCTCCTGCATTTATTGCCTTCCAGAAGTAAACTATGGCTGCTTCCGAGTCCTTCTCTACTAGCTTCATTTACACGCAGAACATATTCATTCTTAAGAAATCGAGTTACCAACTACAAGGGCAAATATTGTTGTTATGTAACCATTCAGAATTTAAAATATAAAGAGTTAATTATATTTTTCATATTTTAAAATAATCGCTTATTATTATTTAATCATTACAAAGATAATATTATATTAAATTTTAAGAGATAAAATATAAAATCAAGCATATTATAATTAGGACTCGAGAGAAAATAGAAAAAAGGCAACCTTTATTATTTAGTACAGTGGAGATCACTGCATCGATGTGGAACCCACTTACCAAAAAACAGTCTTCGGTTAATTTCAAATACACGTATTAGATAAACAGACAATATAACAAGTACAACATACAGTACTCGCCCTGTAATTGTAAATTGTTTCCGAGAAGAAACAACCACGAGGAGTACAACGAAAAGCGTGCAACAGAAACGGAAAGAACCTCTGCAATTTGCCAAAACCTAATTAAGGAATTGCCGAATTGGTTTCTTCAAGAAAGTGAATTATGAAAAGATGGGTTAAACCACTTACATTCCAAGTACTAACATCCACTAGCATCAAAAACACCATATCCATACCACACCACACAGATCTTATTTCTCTCTTCTTCTTTTATTTTTCTCGACCATAGCTATATAATATATCCTCCCCAAAGAAACCTTAGAAGGTGAAAATATAGAAACCTGGACATGCTTTGCTCTGACGTAGGGACTATCTCCAGGAGGAAGCTTATGGATGACGTGATATGGAGCCTCTTCTTGTTGTCTCTCTACTTTTCTTTGACTCATCATCTCTCTTTGTGTCTCTTATTTAACAGCAGCACTGCTTAAATGAAGATCAGATTTACATACACTCTATTCTCTCTTTCAATTTTCTTCTTCTGATGATGTCTCTCTAAACTCTGAAACTAGCGTGTAGAATAGATTGGGTGGAGAAAATTTAAGATTTTGGTGGGGTTTGAGGGAGACCATTGAATGTGGACACTATTTCGTCTACGTTCGTTCTAAGTCTGGACTTTGTACTGTTCAAAGAAAATGTTGTTTTAGCCGCGTATAAGTTTCTGCCACCTGACAGGTCTTACCGGGCCGACCAACCGGCTACCACCCACCCAACTATATTATTCAAGTTACTGGCGCCAACGTCGTCGTTTTGCTTTTAATTATTACAATATTTTTCATACAATTTAATTATTTTATTTGATTTAATCTAGAATTTTAAGTGTTTTTATTACAAAAATTATTTGTTAAATAGAGATTAAAGTTGTTCGGCCCTTTTAAAATTTAATTTTGTTTTAAGAAGATGGAATGAATCTATTGTTATTTTCGTAATTTATAAAGGATAAACAAATATTACTTTTTTTATAATTTAATTAAATCTTTAAATATTATTTTAATTTCAAAGCTTTCTGAATTTATCTCACTCTCTATTAATAATTTAGTGACGTGCCACGTGGGTGATGGAATACACTTTTCGTGGATGCTTGGATGGTCGTGATATTTTTTTTTTTTTTGGGGTTACAATGAAGCGAAATTAAAATTATCTTATAAAAAAAATATCACAGGCATTTGCTCTTATAATTAAAGAGAGGGCGTCAGAAAGATCATTCAAACTTAAAAATTAGAAACAATACCGTAACCCAATTTAGCCAAACAATGGTCGTGACTTTTATTTGACACCAACAAATTTACTTTATCACCAAACCGTCCCTTATCACAAACAATGCTAATTTCTCTCTCTATCACAGTCCGTCGCATCACAATGCACCTCCATTGAAAATGCTTCACTGGTCCAAGTTACTGGAGGAGATCTTCACTCCACGATGCAGATAGAGTAAACAGAAGGAGACCACGTTATTATGGTATTTGGGTTTAAAATTACAACAATAACATCAACATTAAGAATTTATGCTAATTGAGAAAGTCTAAAAGTATACAATTTTACCCTTATATAACAGAGAAATTGATTTTGAAAGATTACAGAAAAAGATAAAAATAATTAATAAAAATAAATATATTATATATAAGAAAAATATTGTGAAGTATAACATAAAATACAATAGAAATAAAGAATAAAAAATATAATTATTTAATAATAAAAATAAAAATAAAAACATATCT
The DNA here is from genome assembly GCA_025629845.1 of Erythroxylum squamatum. NCBI lineage: Eukaryota > Viridiplantae > Streptophyta > Magnoliopsida > Malpighiales > Erythroxylaceae > Erythroxylum > Erythroxylum squamatum. The sequence continues at coordinate 40,392,408 of JAOTBA010000205.1, forward strand.
ACAAATAAAAATATAAAATAGATGATAAAAAAATAATACAATAAATAAATATAGAACAAGATAAGGAATAAAAATATAAAAATAAATAAATAAACAAAATAATCAAGTTATCATAAGAAAAGGCTTAAACTAGGTAAAAAAGTGTTCAGGCTAAATAATTAAGAGGAAAGTATTATATAATAAATGTTTAGGTTAAATACAAAACGTAATACTCGAACAACAAGGCTTAAAAAACTTACGAGAAAGAGAGGGACTTCTCTACACGAGATACTTTACTCGTATAATATCAAAATTTTGTATTAAGGACCGTGTTTTCAGTAAATTATAGCAAAATCATATCATTCATAATTACCTCCCTTAGTTTTTCTTAGGTTTTTTTTCCCTTATAGTCTTTAAATACAGTATTCTCTTATTACACTTAAGTCTTTTTTTTCCTTCTTAATTTTCATCAATATTAGTCAATGTTAATTTATTTTTTACCATTATATTCTTTCCTTTATCTTTTTTAGTAAAGTTACATATTCAATAGAACATTCTTAACTTTGTAACTGTTATGTTATTACTATGCACTTTGGTTCGGCCAGATTTTGCTGTACCGGATTGTCATTGCTCTGATCCATGGCTTTAAGTGTTTTGGACGATCGTACACCTGCAAAATAGACAAAAAGGCATCGGGGGTTGTTCCCGGAAGGCCACTCCGACGCTCAAGTCAGTCGTTTGGTGAAGGTGAGATCGCTGTCAAAGCTTAAGAACTAGGTTTATGATTACTTACCTCAGTTATGGGAAAACTGTACCTTATATATGGAGCGATATCTAGGTTTAGGTCTTTACGTAGAATCCTACCCCTGCATGGAAGTCCCCTGCCGCTGATGGGTTGTGGGGAGTATGGATCGGGCTTGGGCTCAACGTCTTTGATGAATGGACCGATCGGCCCTCGGGTTGTTGCGATTGAGTCCAGGCCCAGCACAACCGAACCAACCACACTTGTTGTCTTTTTTTTTTTTCCTAGACCAGGATATCCACCGGCGGATCCAGTGACTAATCCCTTCGTTGGTTTGTAGGCACTTCACAGGGTGGAACAGTTGGCTTAAGGGTTTAAGGCTGCTCCATACCCAAAGTCAAGGATCGAACCCCTGACCTTTGGTTAAGAATGGACGAGTCCCTTACACTCAACCACACCCCTTGAATTACTATGCACTTGTTGTCAATAGAATATTGCTGATTTAATCACAAAATGAGAAAATTTTCTTTTGAACTTGAGTAATAAAATATGGATTTAACAATATTTTTTGGTATTCTTGATCGTAAATATATATGCCAGTCATCCCTGCAGAAAGAATTTACTGGGTAGCTTTGTTAACCAGTTTATCGATTCTTCAGGTAATCAATTCTGATTGAGTCATAGATTAATTAGAGGAAAGGGGAACAAATATTTTTGGCAAAAAATAAAGAGGGAATATTTAGCATACTTGATAGGATAAAGACAAAATACGTTCTTGATCAATTATTCTGCACTTCATCTGCATCTGCATTTCTTCTTCAAAAGTCTACATATACAGTGGATTAACTGTTGATAGTCAGAAGGAAACTATGCTTGCAATTTTCTATTTGCTTAGTTTGTTGAAGATAGAAACTCAGAATAAACGTGCTGTTATCTCGAGTAGCTTCCTTTTGTTTTCTCCTCTGGGTTTCTTCATTTCTGTCTCTGTTTTTCTAATAAAGTGGTATCAGAGCATAACCCAAACTGACTCCTGGTTTTCTCTGAAAAACCCACTACGTTTCTGACCAGAAAATTACTCCTCAAAGCTAAAGCTGTGCAATCACCTGGTTGGTGAACGCGCAGGACATCACGAAACTTGGGTGACTAGTGACAAATCCCCAATTAAAATCCATGCGACAAAGTGAGTCAAACTAAAACCAGTCGACGAACTACATAATAGCAGAGGAGAGAAAGCTCGACAGTAAAGGGTTTTAAAGACTGGATTTTTTGTGTTGTTCTCGTCTCTTTCATCTTGTTTCTGATGCTCTTCTACACTGCTCTTCTACACTGCCGCATTAGAGCATATCCTTTGCATTTTCTCAACAACTCTCGGTTTTCTCTCAAAACCCACGAAACCCACTAGATTTTCGAATCTTCAGGTTGGTCCCTCCTTCGTTATTCACAACCTCAGCAAGGATTATGTTGCACGTGGTCCTTCATACTTTTTGGGTTCCAAAGATCCCTTAAGAAACCACTAGATTGTTGGGTAACCGGAACTAGCTCTTTGACCTTCTCAACAGCCAAACATGTCTTTTTGCTTGGAGATCGCTTCGGGTTCACCGTGAAGCTTAGGAAGATCAAGCTTGAGGGACTGAAAGGAAATTGAGTAGCCCAAGATAGCATAGATTTTTTTTCAAGTTTCTTACCGTTGCCAGTAACGAAGGTCGCCAACCGTGAACACACCACTTTGGCTAATGACGCCATCTGCTTTTTGGTATTTCTGTTCGTACCTCCAAAGGGTTTTAGAGTTTTTGTCCAACAATGATGAATGAAGGTATGTTTCCCTTTCAATTCCCAAAACTCACCAAAAAGAATTATGATAATTGATGTATTCGTATGAAAGCTTTGCTTGGAGCATAATATGTATGGAATGTTGTTGAGAAAGGACTTGAACAGCCTGAAAACGAAGATGATTTGATGCAAGCACAGAGGGATGCTTTACATAAAGCTTGGAAGAAAGACCAACAAGCTTTGACTCTCATTCATATGTGTTTGGATGCAAGCATTTATGAAAAAGTATCAAGTGCTTCAAGCACCAAAGAAGCATGGGAAATTCTACACAATTCTTTCAAAGGTAGTGATAAGGTGCTCAAAGTACGTCGTCAAACCTTGAGAGCTGAGTTCTGAGTTCGAGTCTCTCAAGATGAAAAGCTCATAATCAATTTCTTCATATTTTTCTAAAGTTCAGTTAGTTGTTAACCAACTCAGACACAATGTGGAGAAACTCTACAAGATTCTCGTGTTGGTGAAAAGATTTTGCGATCTTTGGATCCAATATTCGAGTATATTGTTGTGGCAATTGAAGAATCAAAAGATTTAGAGTCAATGTCTATTGATGAGTTGATGGGCTCATTGCAAGCTCGTGAAGAATGGATGATATAGAAGGAGCTCATTGCAAGCTCTTGAAGACTGGATGATATAGAAGGAACCTCAACCTGATCAACTCTTTCTTATTTAGGAGTTTTTGGTTGTATTGCGTATGCTCATGTTGCTGATGAAACAAGAGTAAAGCTAGATGATAAAAGTGAGAAGCTTGTGTTTATCGGCTATGATGCAAAGTCTAAGGGTATAGACTTTATAATCCTATAAGCAAGACGATTGTTGTGAGTCAAGATGTCAAGTTTGATGAAGATGATTGCTGGAACTAGGAAAATCAAGTGGAAGATTACAACTTTCTTCCAATCTTAGGGTGTCTTCTCCAACAACAACTCATGTTGATTTGAGTCCTTCAAGCTCCTTTGAAAGGTCTCAAAAGATGAGAAGTCTTCAAGACATTTACTCAAATGCTAATGAAATCAACGATTATGCCCTGTTTTTTCTGTTTGTAGGTGCATAACCATTAAACTTTGAAGATGCAATAGAAGATAAAAAATGGAGAAAGGCCATGGATGAAGAAATAAATTCCATTCACAAAAGTGATACGTGGAGATTGGAAATTCTTCCAAAAGACAAGCATGCTGTTGGTGTCAAATGGATTTACAAAATCAAGAAAAATGAAAGAGGAGACGTGGAGAAGTTCAAAGCTTGATTAGTTGCTAAGGGTTATAGCCAACAACGAGGCATTTATTATGATGAAGTCTTTGCTCCGGTTGTTCGTTTGGAAACAATCAGATTAATCATGACATTAGCTGCTCAAACCAAATGGAGAATTTATCAAATGGATGTCAAATCTAAATTTTTGGATGGACACTTGGAGGAGGACGTTTATATTAAACAACCTCTTGGATATGTTGTCAAAGGTCGTGAAGATAAAGTGTTGAAATTGAAGAAGGCCTTATATGGTTTAAAGCAAACACCAAGAGCTTGATACTACCAAATTGATAATTGCTTTGCTCAAAAGGAGTTCATAAAATGTCCACATAAATATGGTCTTTATGTGAAGAAAAAGGAGAATGATGATATGTTAATTGTTTGTTTGTATGTTGATGACTTGATTTTTATAGAAACAATTCAACTTTATTTGATGAATTTAAAAAGGAGATGAATGCAAAATTTGAGATGACTGATATTATGTCCTATTATCTTGGAATTGAAGTGAAGCAATCTGGTGAAGGCATTTTTGCCTCACGAAAGAATTATGCAATTAAGATTTTGAAAGAATACAACATTGAAAATTGTCAAGCGGTTTCTACACTAGTTAAATGTGGAGTAAAGTTGTCAAGATTTGATGATGGTGACAAGGTGGATTCAACCATGTACGGAAAGCTTGTTGAAAATTTAAGGTACTTGACTTATTATAAACTTGATATTCCTTATGGAGTTGTAATTATTAGTCGATATATGAAATCTCCAACTGTCACTCATTTTAAGGCTAGTAAACAGATTTTGAGATATGTTAAAGGAACTCTTGATTATGACTTGTTTTATTCAATCTTTCAAGAATTGCAATCTGGTTGGGTACAACGATAGTAATTGGGGAGGTGATGTTGATGATAGAAAAAGTACTATTAGTTTTCTTTTTAGACTTGGAGATGTTGTATTTATTGGAGATGTTGGAGTTTAAAAAAACAACCCATTGTAACTCTTTCAATATGTGAGGCAAAGTATGTGGTTGCTGCTGCTTGTGTTTGTTATGCTGTATTGTTGAGAAAATTGTTAAAAATGATGTATATGTTACAAGAAGAAGTTACTGAGATTTTTGTTGACAACAAATCTGCACTTACATCGGGAAAGAAAAATTCTATTTTTCATGATAAGAGCATGCACATAGATACAAGGTTTCATTTTATAGGAGTGTATATTAGCAAGAAGGAAGTGCAACTCTAAGTACATGAAATCTCATGGTCAAATTGCAAACATATTCACCAAGACATTGAAGCCTAAAGATTTTGCAAGATTGAGAGTAAGAATTGACAAACCAGATTTTGAGTTTAAGAGGAAGTGTTGAAGATATAAACTCAAAATAAATGTGTTATCAACTCTGAAAGTTTGTTTAGTTTTTTAAAAGGTACGTGTCTTTTCTTGATTAAGTCTAAGAGTTGTTTTTCTACTTCTATAAGTATTATTTTGTTTTAATGAAAGTTTGATAGATGTTGAATCAACGAGTTTTCATTCTAGCTTCTCTCTCTTTTCTCCTCTGGGTTCTTTGTTTCTATCTCTGTTTTTCTAACATAGTTAACCTATTTTGGGCTGCTACTTCTGCTTCCCTAATTAGGAAATCTTTTACTTCTAATTTAATGAGAGTCGTGGAAGAGCTTGATCATGCATATTACCATAGCTATTACAAACGTAAATTATATAAAATAAGTATGACTATTATTTATTATTAGCATGAACCAATATTATACCAATTTTATTTGATATCTTTTAGGTACTGTTTGATTTTACTTCTATTTTTTTTGTGGTTTTTAATTTTCAATTTTTAGTTTATGTTTTTTAAAATAAAAAAATTTTGTTTGATTGTTAATGCCAATGTAGTTATATTAATTATTACGTATTAGATAAAACTTAAAGATAAATTATTTTTAATTAAATAAATTTATTTTAACCTCTTATATAATATTTATTAACAAATTATTAATAAATTATTTTATTTAATTAAAATAAATAGTTTAAAAATAAACTTATATTTATGAATTAATATTTATTTAAATATATTTTAATTACTTAATCAAAATTTATTTGGAATTTATATATCTCGAAGATATTTAAATTTAATTATATTTATTAATAATTATTTAATTTAAATTAAATAAAATTATAAAGTAAAAATAAATTATTCATAATTAATTTTGATTACTTCAATATTAAATTAAATTATTTATAATCATTATTAAAAATTAATATATTAAATAATTAAATAATATATACTTAGATGACAAGAAACATATTAGGAAAATATAAAAGTTATTTTTTATAATTTTCATAATTTTTGAAAACCGAAAGAAACGAAAAGTACAAACAAAAAAGTTCAAATAAACAAACTTTTTTTTTTTCTGAATTTGAAAATAAAAATTGAAAACAAACCCATGTAACTTTCTATATTATGAAATTTGTTGCCACTCTACACTAGTTAACATAAAAAATAACCCCTCACCAAAAAAAAACATAAAAAATAATGCTCATATATTAAAGAGTAGGCTACAAATTAAATGCTTTATTGGACGAGGACCTCGATAGTCAATACTCATTCGAACGTGCACATTCCATCAAAATTTTACTATGCACTTACATCATTAATTATTAGATAAAAGTAAGTTGTGAATATTGACTGGTTAGGTAAAAGCCATAGGTCACATTCTTCGTGCCTCCGCACTTGGCGTCGAGGCAAATGCCGACAAAGCAGAAGAGGATGGGAATTTTCAGGCCCAAATATAACACCGGAGAAAGAGAAAGGAAGGAGAGACTCAGACTCAGACTAGACTCAGACTCAGACAGCCACATCTCTTTGTCCTAGGAACTGCCACGTGTCATCCCAACGTCCATTCCCCTCTCTCCCTATATATTATCCGACTCAACTCAGAACCACAACTACCATTTGCCTTCCACCACCAACTGCCACTTTCCCTTTATCTCCGCGCCCATGGAGGCGGCACTGCAGCTCGCCTACGCCGGACTGGAGCCTTCCCGCCTCACCTTACCCACTACTCGCTATTCTTCTCTCAACAGAATTCCGGTTCACAGACGCTCCAACTCCAAACGGGTTTTTGCTGTAGCCACTGAACCTAAGCCCCCACGGAGCCGAC
>JAOTBA010000205.1:40399452-40412885 GCA_025629845.1 Erythroxylum squamatum
AATTCCGGTTCACAGACGCTCCAACTCCAAACGGGTTTTTGCTGTAGCCACTGAACCTAAGCCCCCACGGAGCCGACCAGCCGAATCATCTTCCCCGCCCAAGTCTCTCAATGGCTCTTCATCGTTTCCTAATTCAGTAGTGTGTCGTTGAAGAGTTTCATAACTGAAATGTCTGGTAGAGGATGGGAGAGGTTTCGCAGGAGATCAAAAGAGTGAGGGCCCAGATGGAAGAAAATGAACAGTTGGCCACGCTTATGAGAGGGCTTCGTGGGCAGAACTTAAGAGATGCTCAGTTTGCAGATGACACTGTCCGACTTCGCCTTGTTGAGGTACGGTAACTTTTTAATTTTTGTAAATTAGTTGTTTTCTACTTATTGTCCATTCTATGATAGATTGCTGAAGATTTATGGTTGCTGTTCTCTCCTTTTCTTTTTTAAATCTTTGTTGGCCATATGAAATGCTCGAAACCAGTCCACTGCTTCTGCCTTTAGACTACAAAACCATGCGATGAAATCCTTTCTACTTTAACTTGGATTGTTGGTGTGCATAATCTGTAATTTTCTCATACAACATTATCTGTTCTAGTTTTTAGGATGATAAATTAAAATTGTATTCAAAAAATAACTACTGCTTCACATGCTATATCATTCTTGTGAAGCTAAGCAAACATAGGTTGTTATGGATGGACTGATACTGTTTCATGGTTATATATACCCTCCTCTGAGTCTCAAAGAAACCTTCGGACAATCTTTTCTCTCTTCTGTTCCCCTTTATGTCTTTGGTAATCTATAATTTTATCTTCCGTCTGCTTCTGCACTACCTTCACAGGTACATGAACTAGCTTACTTGTGTTTATATTTTCAGGTAGATGAAAGCAGTGAGTTCTTACCTCTGGTGTATGATCCTGCTAGTATATCTGCTTACTGGGGAAAACGACCTCGTGCTGTTGCTACATGAATTGTCCAGTTGCTTTCTGTTGCTGGGGGTTTTCTCTCACGTCTTGCTTGGGATTTTGTAAACAAAAGGGTCAAAGAGGTATTGTATCATGCCGGCTTCTTGTTTGTTTTATCATCTTCCAATTCAAAAATACATGCACTTTATTATGTGCAAGTCTTTATGTAATCGTTTCTGTGTGCATTCTTGCATGTGCATTGGTTGTTTGGTAGGTAAAAACTAATTTCCAAATATCTTTTGAAGTTTGATCCCATCTGATTTGACCATAAGTAAATGATAAAAAATATTGAATGGTACAAAAATTATATGTATTCCTTGTGCAATTAACATTAGCCAGGAGGTTAAAATATACATGTGACAGTTCTATCTGCATAATAACTCATGATAGACAAAAATCCTATCATAGCGATTTGAGGCTTGAATTTTGGGGTCAAGGCTGATATTGTTCATCAATCTTAATTTTGACTGCTAATGAAGGCTCTCTAACAAGAAACAAATGGATTTTCACTTGACTGAATATTTGTAGGGTAATGCAGCCGAAAATGTATTGGGAAGCTTGATTTTGGTTTTCATACATTCCTTCTTAGTTGTTGAACAACACATTACCTAATCATTTTGATTGGTGTATTATGGATTTCAATTTGTAAATGTCAAGAAACCATTAATATGTTGTTGGCTGAGGCTTATTATCGCTTATACGGAAATAAAATTTGGTGTGAGCTTGAAACTTGGCTGTTCTACCATTATATAAACCAATTACCAATGGGTTAACTTTTTGATGGAGCTCAAGATTAGATTGTGTATGAACTCTAACAGAAAACAAATTGAAGGACAATTCATAAGAAACAAGTGCATAAAGTAACATCAATTTGGTGCCCCTCCCATAATTTTAATCATATTTCCTCTCTTATTGCTTACTCTTAAGGCATACAAGTATAACAACTCTTTCACTCAAGTATCACTCAAGTATACACGCATGCCATGGTGTAGAAACACTTTTAGTGTTGGATAGCAATGTTATGATGTTGATAGTTGGAATTGTTCTGAAGCATTCTTAGACTTCACTTATTTGTTTAAATTTTTGTGTTGAATGGTTTCTTGATACGGTGTCAAAACATTAAAACCCCTCGGCAAACTATTAAGAGAATGATTTTGAATCACGGATTGAACCTTCCAAATTGGATTTGGACTCATGGCATTATGTTTTGATATGTTAATGAGATTGTGACATCTCACAAATGGGAGATATGGATCTTTGACTATGATTATCAGTTCACTGTGTATTTCTTGGGCTTGTGGTTTAATGCCTTAATAACATTGCTGGACTAATTTGGGCTTGAAGCTTTCCGAAGATATCAAATCCTTTATAATTGATAGATCTCAAATTCAAACTACTATCCTTATTTATGGCGATTGTCACTTTTTATGATTTAGATGTTGCTCAACAGTTTAGGCCTTTGACTTGAATGATTTCTTTAGACGTATGATGGCTTTCACTATAAGAGTCCTCATACTTGTAGCATCTTTCTGGAAATGGAGGATGGTGGCTTTGTCTAGTAACATGTCCCATTTCAATTAGTTATGTTTGAGCATGAGATGCTTAAATGACTTTGCATTGCTTCTGCTAGCATCAGATCTATGAATGCATAGTTATGTCATCTTATCATTATCCCATTTTTTGATGACCAGAATGAAGTTACTAGAGCCATTGAGTTGAGGGAAATTATAACCTCATTGGGTCCAGCTTATATTAAACTTGGTCAAGCATTGAGTATTCGACCGGATATATTGTCTCCTGCTGCTATGACCGAGATGCAAAAGCTTTGTGATAAGGTACAATCATACTGTATCCCTTCTTTGCTTTCTTGTGATTATTGCACTTACTATTAACCCATACTGATTGGTACCTTATTTTATTCATTTATGTCACTAAATATTGATTAAAAGTGTTATGATCCTAATGTTTGACATAACTGAAACGAAAACTTGAAAGATATGAATCTACTGCATTGCCAGCTCTAAACTAATGCATTCATCATCTAGAAAATAAGTAATGTTCATCGTAGTTTCAATCACAGAACATGCTGATACAGGATTGTTATTCATTCATGGTCTTGTTACTTATATTTTCTGTCCTTTCATATTGTGTTGAACTTGTACATCGTTATGTCTTCATGTTTTTCAAAATGATTCATCCCCGCTTGTTGTCAGTGGAGTGATTTGGTTTTGTTTCTTTTGTTGCTTGCATGACAAATGCCTGAATGAATGAAGCTGCTCATGGTTGATATGGATTTTACTCTCTTTTCTTATTAATGTGTTTGGACTTGGAAATCATTTTCACCAAAAGGTGTACTCATGATGATCTATGTATTAAGTTTCTGGTTTAATATTGCTATTTCTTGTCTTCCTTTCCCGTAATTTGGGCTGCTTCCTTTCTGTAGCTGATTTTTTCCTTCTTTTGACTTTGACGATCTGAAGGTGCCGTCATTTCCTGATGATGTAGCAATGGCTCTTGTTGAGGAGGAACTTGGTCAACCGTGGCAGAACGTTTACTCCGAACTTTCTTCTTCCCCAATTGCTGCTGGTAGTCTCAATCTTATGAGATTCTAAGGAGTGTTTCTCTGCAATTGTTTGATTGTTTCAGATTTTAGTAACAGGATTTCTGTGGCAGCTTCTCTTGGACAGGTGTATAAGGGTCGGCTAAAAGAAAATGGAGATCTTGTGGCTGTTAAAGTACAAAGACCTTTTGTTCTTGAGACAGTCACTGTTGATCTTTATATTATTCGGAATCTTGGATTGGCACTCCGCAAGTTTCCCCAGGTGTTTTTTTTGTCAACTAACCAAGGGATAGACACATCTAAAATTTATCTTGACATTCATCTTCTGCAGCTGAAGTAATGTTCTTTGTTATTACTACAGATATCTGTTGATGTTGTTGGATTGGTTGATGAATGGGCATCTCGGTTTTTTGAGGAGCTGGACTATGTTAATGAAGGAGAAAATGGGACACTCTTCGCTGAAATGATGAAGAAGGACCTTCCACAGGTGAGTGATTACCACTAGTCTTATTTATGGCTCCTGAGTTTTATTCAACTTCCCTCGTCGTCTTAATCATATAAATTTGCTGATATTTATGCATTTAGTTTCAAAATAGTTTTTTAAGAAGCAAAAGAAAATAATAAGGTTCTTTCTCTTTCTCTTGCAAGGATCAGTCACTTATGCAACATTGTGTTTAACACCTCTAATGACATAATTTTTGCCTGACATTGTCATGAAAAATTTTGACGGTGTAGCTATTGACGCAAAAGCACATTTATCCTTTGTTTATGCCCAATTCAACACACATTTCTGTGTATTATATTGGGATATTCTTGATGATACTGTTGCAACAATAACCATCTTATACTTTTACTGTATATGCTTCGGTTAAAGCATTCAACATGTCTAAGTATTGCGTTCCAGGTTCTTGTGCCAAAGACATATCATAAATATACCTCAAGAAAGGTTCTTACTACGGGATGGATCGAAGGAGAAAAACTATCACAAAGTACAGAAAGTGATGTTGGAGAGCTTGTCAATGTTGGAGTCATATGCTACCTGAAGCAGGTAATATGCTAACACCACACTCATAATCATTAAATATTGATTTCTTATAAACCATTGTTTTTTTTGATAATATGGTTTGCAGTTTTTGTTATTTAGCCTGGAACATCTATGTTCTCTTTAGTTGATTCTGTGCTGACTTATCTCACTTATTGTTCATGTTGCATTTATCATGCACAATGACTGAGTCCTTGGTTTGCAGTTCGAATGGTTAGATTATTTCTCTTTTGATGGACTCTGCCAATCTCCAATCTATCTCAAACTGTAAAACTTGTCTAGGAATCATGTGAAGATAAGTAGGATATAATTTGATTACAACTGTTCTGTATAATATGCTCTAGCTTGTATTTGTGCACATGGTCACATTCTTGCGACAAGCAGTTTTTATGAATTCCTATTTCCTAGTTTTTGATTGTGTGTGGTGATACATATCCTTTGGTTTGGATGATCCTCAACTATGCATCTCATTTCTTTATTCACTGGAATGACAGTTACTGGATACTGGATTTTTTCATGCTGACCCTCATCCTGGGAATTTGATCCGCACTCCAGATGGGAAGCTAGCCATACTTGATTTTGGTAACAGTTTACTTCATAAGTGTGTGAAAGATCATCTTTCAACATGGTTAGCAGCATCACTTGCATGTCTGACTTCATTCACTTATCTCGGTTGATATATATTTCATACTAGAGTAAGTTAACAAGCTTTATTAGATAAAGGAATAACTTAAAAGGAGAAATTCAGTATAGCTTCTTTTTCCTTTCATTATGTATGGAGTTTGTATTCAATGTATATTACCAAATGAAAATGTTGTTAATTACACCTGAAGGAGGAAACCGTGTGAATGAAAATTAAAGCTTAAGAGATCTTGTGCAGATTCTATTCATCAGGTGACATAAATATTGAAATTTGATCTTCAAAATTTGCTAAAAAATATCATGCATAGGGGCATGTTTGTAGGAACACTACTGTTAGAGCCTCATGAACTTTGACTCTCAAGTCTAGTATTGTGAACAGGAAAGGAGTAGCTATATTATGTTTCTCCTTGTTATTGATTTTAGACAATTGTTTCAATGAAATTAATCTTATAAATGCTATGCATGTTTTCTTTTCATTAACTTTCCACCACTTCAGTTATTGATTTCTGAGGAAGCGGATGCATTGCTCTTCTTGTTTCTTCCTGTCACTATGACAATATTTTTACTTTCACTGTAACAGGTCTAGTTACAAAATTAACAGATGATCAGAAGTATGGGATGATTGAGGCAATTGCTCACCTTATACATCGTGATTATGGAGCGATTGTTAAAGACTTTGTCAAACTTGATTTCATTCCTGTGGGAGTAAATTTGGATCCCATCATGCCAGTCCTAGCTAGGGTATTTGATCAAGCACTTGAAGGTGGAGGAGCAAAAAATTTCAACTTTCAGGAGCTAGCATCAGATTTGGCACAGATAACATTTGATTACCCATTCAGGATACCACCTTATTTTGCTCTTATAATAAGAGCAATAGGTGTATTGGAAGGCATAGCTTTGGTTGGTAATCCTGATTTTGCTATTGTTGATGAGGCTTATCCCTATATTGCGCAGGTATGAGTTTTATGTGACCATAACCTTGTTTTCTGGACATGTGCGAAATTCTCTCCTATGTTTCTGCATATTTTTAAGTTTATAGCCTGCCTTTTATGAAGGATAATTCAGGAAACTTGCAAAATTTTGGGGATTTCTTATATTTTGTCCTATTATCAGAGACTTCTCACTGATGAATCACCTCGCCTAAGGAAGGCTTTGCGCTATACAATTTACGGAAAATCTGATGTATTTGATGCTGAAAGATTCATTGATGTTATGCAAGCTTTTGAGAATTTCATCTCTGCAGCTAAAAGTGGAGGTGGAGAGAATCTGAATGGAAACATGGCTGAACTTGGTATTTTGCAAAGCCCAACTAATTATATGTTGCCCATATTTCCATTTAGTGCATCTCATCCACCGCAGCCTATTCGAACAAGGGCAGCCTTAGCATTTCTGCTTTCTGACAAAGGGAACTTTTTTAGAGAGTTTCTTCTGGATGAGGTATCAGGATTGCTGATATTATTGTTCTACTGACATATTCTCATGTGACTTCTGTGTCCCATATTCCAACTATTTTATGTGGCACAGATTGTTAAAGGCATTGATGCTGTTTCAAGGGAACAGTTGGTACAAATAATGGCAGTTCTTGGAGTTGGAAATGCTACCCCTGTTTTTAGCATGGTTCCTGGGATCTTTAGACCTTCTACCCTATTGCCCACAATAACTGAGGAAGATAGAGTTATCTTAAACAACGTAGAAAAAGTTGTTCAATTCTTAACCGAAGGAAGTTCAATATCAAGGACATCAAACCGGGTACGTGCATTTGTATTGAACTAAGAAACTTTGAACTCCACATTCTAGGTGCCTTTTGTTCAGTAGAAGTTGTAGTGGTTCTGTAGATGAGTTGACGAAAATAGGAAGGGAAATGCTATTACAGATTATTAAGCTCCGTCCTGATGAGGTTTCTATTGGACATAAGTTTCTTAAAGGTGTAGTAACTAGTCTTTAGTTGCGTCCCCATAAAGATTGTATCTTATGGTTTCTTCCTTCTTCTACATGGCCATGCACAGGATATAAATGTTGTTCAGATTGTGCAAGAACTTCTGCCTGTTTTGCCAGGCATAACGGCCACAGTGCTCCCAGAAGTGATTAGTCGGCTCGCTTCTCGAAGAGCAGCTCGCTTCATACGAGATGCACTTTTGCAGCGTTAAGAACTGCTTCTGCTGTTCTTTTCGATGGACATTAAGAACTGCTTCAGAAATTCAAATTTGCCTAAATCTGTTAGCACATTGAAGCAGTTTTGTACATCCCAATCTCAGTTGTAGAAAATTTCCCGAGTGGAGCTTTTCACTTTGGTCCTTTTAATCTGTTCAATTTTCTCCTCCCAGAATCAAGAGGTGTTAACAAACGTGAGAAGGGGAGGGAGAAAGAGAGCAGTAACGATAGTGGCGGTGCCTAGTGGTGGCTGTGTTTGGTGAGGGGGTTGGTGTTGTTAGCAATTTTGTTCAACGCATCATTAATGTCCCTAAGGTGTATTTATGGCGTAACATTTACTTTTAAACTATAATACAAAATATATTCCACTTAATCAATGTATAGAAAATCTGCAGTAGTCCTTTTGACGATCAGAATCATTAATACCTTAGGCTTGTTTGCATGGCCATGCTAGAGTTCTGAAGTGTTTCTTTAATTTTTAGGCGTGTTTAAGAGTAACCAATTAAGAAATTAATGCCATGACAAAAAGTTACGAGACATTCAATCCATAAATAAATAAAAATTTAAACAAAAGATAAATCTGAAATTTTGATTTTCATGACTAAATAAGTAAAACATTTAGGAAGAAAAGAACACACTATTTTATTCCTTTTCAACTAGAGAAGGTGAAGCTCATTTGGAGCTCGATTATTGGAGACTCTGGAAATCTAGGGAGATTTTGATTTGTGGAGACCGATGGGGACAAACCAATTTTGATTAGCTTTTCTAGTTGTTAACAAGTGGGCTAATGCAGTATGGAGGCCTAAGGGATTATTGAACACGATGATAAATGAAGATAAATTATTTGTCTTCCAATTCAACACTAAAAAAAATGCACAGATAGTGCTAGAAGTTGGACCTTGGCCAATGGGACATCCAATTCTGATTAAGAAGTGGCAGCTTGGAGTTACCTTGAACAGAAATAGGATTACCTCCTTATCGTTATGGGTTAATATTCACAAGGTTCCTTTGGAGTATTCGTTTACGGAAGGGATGAGTTACATTGCAAGTGAGATAGGCAAAACTTTAGGACTTGATGAGAATACAACCTTATTGAAGCGGATTGGGTTTGCTAAAGTTTGTATTGATGTAGATATATCGAACTGGTTAAACCGGTGACCAATAAGGCCTCCGGTTCGATGACCGGTCCGGGTTTCAAAACACTGATTGTGAGGATGAAGTTTGTATAAATCTTTAAGATCTTGGATATGATACATAAAAGTCAAATTTACTAAATAGTTCACCTAACAGAATTTAGTGTTTGTGAATAGATTGAATAGAGAAAAACGGGCTCGTATTTGACAAATTTCGAGCAACCTCCAACCTTTAAAATGAGTTAAAAGACGAAATAACATGCTGTGCTCTGCTTAATAAACACATTATTCTTGTCTCAAACACACATTAGGAACCAAAAGATTAAAATAATTTAAATTAGTTTTTACCTTTTTAAGTACATCATTCACACAACCTTAATACCTTGCGTACCAATAAACGGCGTGTCTAAGTCTATGAATTGGGCTTTATATAACTTCTATGTTTTGGGGTTGTCACATATATACCATCAACTACACTTGGGATTTGCAAGCAAGCTATCCTGTGCAAAAGTGGACATCAAAGTTATGGAGACTTCCTCCTACTCTTTCTTTCTCTTGTCTGCAAGGAGTGGGATAGTAATAATAACCATTTCCTGAACAAGTACATCACCAGAATCTCAATCTTTGTATTCAAGATTCATTTTCCAACTCTCCCAGATCAAGAAAAAGATGTTTATTATGTACAAATTTAGTTAAATGCACAATTTTCTGTTCACGCTGTCAAAGAAACTAGTCTCAAGAAAAAAGTGGCAGTCTCTGCTCTCCGGAGGCATATTGAATAATACTTCTCTTAAGCGGCGGTATATGGTGTGCAGCATGAAGTGCAGCAGCTCTTACTATATTTAGAGGCCCAAAATCAACTGAGTATGCCTTCTGAAAGCCATCCAGAATTGCCATCATTGAAACATTTGAAGGTTTTCTCTCTGCTTCATATTTTTTCAACAGTGATATCTGCATAAGTCAAACAAGTGTTTCCTGCTTGTCAAACTTTATCATCAAAGAAAATGAAGCAGACCAGATTATTTGAGATAAGTGAGGAAGTTATAGCCTCTCTCTTCTTCTCTTGTTTATTTTTTTCCCCTTATAATTTTGCTTTCATTTTCAGAGTGCTAGTTGTTAGTCATCTTCCAAAACTCTGCTGCCAAAATAGCAGGATAAAAGCCCTAAACCAGTCAAATGCTTTGCACTTTCTGGATGATATGATAACAAAAATATCTCAAATGAAAAGTGACCAACTCTATTAATTTCAAAATTATATTCGTTCTCAAACATGTGATTTCTGAGGGCGATTAATACCACTTATTAAACAGAAATTATCAACATAAACAGAGATGACTATGACACGAAACTTATATACAGAAAACATACAAAGATGAGGTCGGAATAAAGAAATTCTCACTTGCACGGATTATTTAATTTGAGGCATATAGTAAAAAGAAAAAGAAACGCATGATAATCCATGAAATTCGAAGCAGAACTAAAAGATTCATCAGATAGATTACCTCCCCAATGTCCATGCCTGTGGCAATGCCCTCAGCAATGATTTTAGAAAGGCTCGATGCATCTCCAAAACCCAAATTAACTCCTTGACCAGCTAAAGGATGAACGCTGTGTGCTGCATCACCAATCAGAACAGTGCGTTTTGATGCATAGAGATTAGCATGCTTTAAAGATAATGGAAAGACCATTCTTGAAGAAGCCAGCTTGATCACTTTGGGAGGAATTTCAAATGACTGGATGGTCGATAATGTTACATTTCGTCTAGGCCATGAAAACAAGTCAGCGATATCTAAAACACTAGACTTAGGATGAGGACCGTATCCATAATCCAAAGCGTGATTTACAGCTTTGACAAAATCATCCTCATTCATTGTTTTGTGATCTGAAGACTCCTTTGGACTCATAGTCCAAACGATATTGCTGAACCTGTCCCCCATTGGCAGAAGTGCAATAGGACCAGACGGAAGAAATCTTTGCCATGCACACCGATTCTCCACAAGATGCTCTACAGTGCATATGACTGCATTCTGAGAGTAGTTCCACCCAGTTGTTTTAAATCCCGCCAACTCCCTAACCTGTGACTTAGATCCATCAGCTCCAACCTGCAATCAAGGTAATATAACTTGAAAGTGACCAATATGCTATGAAAGAATTTTCTGGTAGGTCTTCGCCTAGCTAAAGAACAGTTTTGGGTTAACAAACAAACCAGTACCAGAATTTCATTAGAGAATGCAAGTTAATTACCACCAGTTTTGCATATAAGCTGCTGCCATCACTCAGTTCTAGCTTTGCTAGATCTCCCCTAGCATACATTGCCTCCATGGATGAAGCTTTGTCCAATCCTGATGATGAAGAACTTGAACATAGAGACATTGAAGCTAATCGAGAATGATAAATTGTCTTCTGGAAATCCGTGTCCTGTAGGTTTAACACCTCAGTATGATGAACTATAGAAAGAACATCAAATGAAAAAAAATCAGGAAAGGAGAGGGTGAGAGGATATGTAGAGGACTTTGGAGAAAGGATTTTTTTTCTTCACTCAATTTACTCGTTTGAAGTAAACAGACCTATATAGGAAATATGAAAACAGGTGCAGAAAAGAGCGCATTGTCAATATGATTATCATCATCACTATCATAAATATCATAATTCTTTAACTGATTTCATTTATTCTTCCAGAAAAAAGAAAGGAAATAGAAAAAGAAGTGAAACAACATACAATCCCCTTGCCCATTGCTTGCAAAAGAAGAAAGGAAAAGGGGCAAAAAAAAGAAATATGAAAATGCCAAAATGAATCTAGACTTAGAAGCACTGAAACGTTTTTATTCTTTCGAAAATTAATAGATTTCATTATAAGAAAATATATACAATCTAGAGGACAAAACTAGTATAAATCCATAGAATCTAGATTACAGAAAATTATGGTTCCTAGTAATCGTCTACATCTTGAGATCGAGGGCACTTGTGAGACCACTTAGTCCAATATTACTCCGATCCCCATCTGCTCTTCACGTTACTTGTCAGATTTGCAGCTATTCCTCTAGTCAACATGGCCAATCTGCAATGTAGGAAGATGGCCTGAAATACCATCTCACTGCTTCTACTTTCTTGTTTAAATACTCTGAAATTGCGCTCTTTCCATATGTAGTACACCAAGGCTACCCAACTTAACCTAATAACTTTGAGATCAACCGCATCATGCACTCTAATTTTCCCCAGCCAATCAATAGCTTCACTCCAAGAATCCGTTGGTCGGACCACGCTGAGTATATTTTGCAACCGATTCCAAACTTGTCTGGTATACCTGCATCTAATCATGAGGTGTTCCAAACTTTCCAGATCTTCATTACATAACTCACAGTTCAAATTGATAATGGAGAACCTGATCTTATCCCTTGTAAGCACTCCATTGATTCCCAAGAAGCACTGAAAAGTTGTACCATCACCCAAATTTTTATGCCAAAAGATTTGGCAAACTAGCTCAACTTTTATTCCCTAAGGAGTTTTGGACATTATTGGAAATTAAAATTGAGGTTTTATTCCAATATCTATGAAATTTGTTGGGAACTTCAGTATTATCATAACTTCCTTACTGATGTCCTAGGAGACCACTTAAGTGATGTTATGGGTATCTACCCATTAGATCATATTAAGAAGTCGAGAAAAAATGACTGAGGCAAGTATGCACGGGTACTTGATATGATCAAAGTATTGCTAGGTCTTTGGGGTGTTTTAACATGCTTTTTGCATGTAAACCTTGAGTTAAAAGGGTTAATCCAACATCTTTCTTTCATCAAAAGCTGAGGTCAAAAAATGTGTTCCACCCATGATACTATAGTCCAATTCCTAAGGCATTGAAAGCATCACAGCTTCACCATAAGTTTGTCCTTCACTTTGAATGCAAGCGTAGTATTTCAATTCCCAGCAAAAGTTTCAATCTCATAAAAATGAGTTGGGAGAGTTCACAAGTACGTACACCTTTTCCTTAGGCATACATCAAGTGTTGACAAGATACTAGATGGATCTTGTGTTTATAACTAAAATCATGAGTTTGATCCAACAAAGGACAAGGATAACCATCTTGTTAGTCCTAGACTAGCAGGATGTTATCCTAAATGTTGGCTTACATGTACCTTGCACAACAGGTAATAATTTTCATTTGTTTTTGTGAAAGTTACTTTAGGTGATTTTGCCATCAAGTGTACGTCCACATACACAAAGCCACTAAATATTAATATTTATTATTAGGCTAGCGTATCAAACATAATCACGAGATCCCTATTTACAAAGAACATTTCTTTGATAATAATCACATTATTAAATAGGAAACTAGAGTATTCTATGAAATACTTCTACAATAACTATGCGAGATCTTCAAAACTCCATCTTAAACGATTAAGGGGATACTTCTCGTTTCCAATATGCATTTGAATTTTTTGAAATATATCCATCTACAATCAACAAAAGATAATTTTCTTTTCCTTTTCTTTCTCAAAACACAAGGAAGATTCTATATTCCATATTCTATGTTTTATTTTTATTTCTCTTTTTATTGTGGAGAAACCTTACAACTCAAAAAGAAGACTTCATTTGATGTCGAGCCATTGTGATGAGACAACACCACGAGAATAAAGATTATGCAAGGGAGTTAGAGACAAGATTGGTACTAGAGGTCGAATTGAGATCTCTAATGGCAAGATAAAATCTTGGCAAATGAGGGTCAATGATATAAATCTGGACTTACCAAAGAGAATAACTTAGATCTGAGACGAATGAAAGGATAAACGTATTTGGAGAATGGTTGTTGGGGAAGGGCAATGAAGAAAACAGGTCTAGCAAGGATGAAGATTGGTTGATAAACACAACAAGAAGGACAAAAAATGGCAACACAATTAAGGTCATTAGTAAGCCTTTGGATAGAGATTAGATTGGCTGATAATTTTGGTACATGTA
>JAOTBA010000205.1:40418403-40437474 GCA_025629845.1 Erythroxylum squamatum
AAAAATGGCAACACAATTAAGGTCATTAGTAAGCCTTTGGATAGAGATTAGATTGGCTGATAATTTTGGTACATGTAAGGCATTTTTTAAAGTGAGTGTAAGGCTCAATTTTATGTCTCCATAACCGGCAACAGTAGCTAATTCTCCACTGGCAACTATGATTTTCCTATTACTTGGACTAGGGTTGTATGCGTGAAAAAACGGTGATATAGGGGTCATGTGGTATATGGCATCAGAGTCTATAATCCACAAGCTATTGTAACACTTAATTTTTGAGGTGTCCGTATACAAAGAGAATATAGGTTTACCTGAGAGAGGACAGGAATATGTAACTTTCGGTTGTCGAAAGGAACTAAACAAACCTCTTAATTTCTCAATCTCTTCATTGCTAAGACTCCCTACTGTTGGATTTTGTTCATCTTCCTTCTATTCAGCCGAATGTGCCCTTGGTCGTGATTGACCACCTCGATTTCCCCATTCACAACTTGGCGGCTTCCCATTCAATTTCCAGCAGGTCTCCTTTGTGTATCTTCGTTTTTTGCAGTAATTGCACCATAGATTATCCTTATTTTCCTTCCACACGTTGCCCTGTCCAAATTGCTTAGGCTGGGCTTGATCACTCCTTTCTTTGTCTTATTTATTTGTCTTTATCACCATTGCTGACCCATCCATCTTCTAGGGCCCAAGTATCACGTTTCTTCTGTTCTCCTCTGCTCTAATCAGGGAAATAATCTCTTCTAGTGAGGGTATGGACTCCCTTCCAAGAATTTGAACCCTGACTTGATCAAATTCAAGATTTAATCCAGCTAAGAAATCATAAATACGCTCTTTTTCTATGAAATTTTTCATAAAAACAACAACTTCTGGACTTTTCATCTCAATGACCTGATAATGGTCAAGTTCTTGCCACAGAGTTTGTAGAGTATTAGCATATTCTATGACTGATTTGTCTCCTTGCTTGGTCACGTGGGCTTTGATCTTAATTTCATAGATTTGAGTAAGCATTGCATGCCTTTGAATACATACGTTGAACACAGTCCCAAATCTCCTTTGCAGTGGTTAAAAGCATGCACGTATCACTTATTGAAGGTTCCATGGAATCCCACAACCATGACATGATCATGGAATCCTCTTCTTCCCGTGTTTCTGTTGCTGAATTCCCTGTTGCTGGTCCTAATCTTAGCAGATGATCAAGCTGCCCTTTCCCTTTGAGATAGGTGCGAACAAGAAGTGACCACTTGAGGTAATTCTTGCCATTAAGTCTGTTGGAGGCACGAACATTTTGTAGTTCCCCAATTTTCTGGACAGAGACAGATTTATCTGGGCTGGAAATAGTGGTTTGAGAAGTTCCAGAATTTGTCATGATGAAAGAAGGGGAAAGATTGGAAAATTGGGTAAAATAATAGTTATTTATGGATTGAGAAATCTGACAAGAATGAGCAGCAATGAAGGCTATACCGAGAAAAACAAAGAATACTTCCAGAAAACCTTAAGGCTCTGATACCATGTTGAGATTTCCAGGAAGACTTCTATATCTTTAATATACACGGATGCATATATAACTTAATCAGCAGGAAAATAGGTATCAATCTAAACTAAACTGTATCTAGAAGTCTATAGCAGAAATCCCTTGATTATAGGGATTTCTATTTCTAATAATCTTATCCCATAAGATTGATCTTATCTAATCTATATCTTCAACATCAATCATCAATTTCTGCCACATCTCCTCTTTCCTTATGAGAAAACCTCTTTGACAAAGGGTAGTGGCTTTCTTCCTAAAATCCGATATTTGGCTTCATCCTATTATTGATTCAACTACAAGAAAAACACAAACCCATCATTTTCTTCCCTTTTCTCATGTCAAACACTGTCATTCGAATAGTCCCAATCATCTTCATAATATAGGTCCAATTCTTGCCACAGGGTTACAAGTTAACTTTGCGATCTCCTTGTTTGGCCTTCCATCGCTTTGTTTTTAGTTAGAAAAATTAAGAAGTCTAAACACATACATCTTTCACTCTTGGCAAAAACAAATGGGGTTTTCTAATTGCAGGTTCAATTAAATTAATCAACAA
Source organism: Erythroxylum squamatum (assembly GCA_025629845.1). NCBI lineage: Eukaryota > Viridiplantae > Streptophyta > Magnoliopsida > Malpighiales > Erythroxylaceae > Erythroxylum > Erythroxylum squamatum. Next base: position 40,420,482 of record JAOTBA010000205.1, read on the forward strand.
AGCTGTGATCAAACAATTTCAGACCTTCATATTGCCATTTTTGGATCATATGAAGCTAGCCTTGTTAACTCTCCAATCAAATGGCTGAATTTTCCTCTGCCATCAATGGTCAATTTTCTTGTTTACTCCCATTCCAAGTATTCTAGCTATTAACTTGTGATTCATCAATTTGAAAAGGCAAGTTCAAGCCAAGCAGATCACAGCTGCATTGTGCATATCACAGCACTGGGATTAGTCACACTCAAACTATTGAAATCATTGCTGGAGGATGAGGAGTTTCTCCTTTGATCGCTCATCGCCAAACGATAATCCATTTAAGACTAATTTGAATGAAGAAAGAAGAAAATATTGTAAAAGAGACGTGGCACTAATACCTTGAAAAAGGAGGAAAATGTAATTCTTCCTTGATTTTTCTGTAAATAGCATAAAGAATATATAGGAAGTACAACCCTAATCACCTCCTTAAATCAAAGAGAATCCATTTATTATCTAAGCAATAAAATCCCATTAATTTAGCCACTAATTTATAGAATATAAGCTAGTTATCTCTAGAATATTAGCTAATTATCTCTAGAATATCAACAAGAACTATTACAAAAAATATCATAACTTATTAGCTATTACAAATTCAAATAGAGAATTCACATAAACGTATTACAGGATTAATTACCTCAATACGTGCCAATAGAGAACCATGAAGCACTTTATTCTCCACTACACACCTAAAGCATGAATCCAAGTTAACATCATCTAAGTGAAAGAAGGCATACTAAAAATTGATATTGGTGCGTATCACACATCCATACTCACCCTAAATTTTCTTTGTTTACATCTCTTGCATCATATTTGGTGTATCCTAAGCCAGTGTAATCCCAAACCTACATAAAAAGATCAACTATAAGTACCAATTAGTCCAGGACTGACAATGTTCTCAGATCAAGGCATATGAACTCAAAAGATGGGTGTTAAATTTCAAGCACAAGAACATGTTTAACCAATTTTAAAATTTTGGATGTCTTGGTTAGCAAAATTTTGCGCGAGGAAAATAAAAACATAAAAGAGGGAAAGAAAAGCATGGTCAATGTCCACCAATAATGAGTGCAATAGAAATCTCAGTTCTTTCAAAAGTCAACAAATTTCAGTTTCCAATTTCACCATCCATATGAATAACAAGCAAATAATTTCCTCATAGGCATCTCCATAAAAACAACCTTGCTGCTAATCAAACAACACTATCTAATTGAGTAGTCATATCCAATGCACTTCTACTCAATCAAAACATGACAATAAGAATTCACATAATCAATTCCATTTTACTCAAATAGTTGCTAGCCAAATCTTCTGCTTTCAAAGATTATGAAGATCAAGATCCTCTACTACCTAGCTTCCCGTGAAGAAGAATTAGCTTTAAATGGAAAATTTACACCTAATTTATATAACATGAACTAGAATCGCATCATGAAAACAAATTCAAATCAGAAATATCGGATCTATCTACAGATAAATCACTGCATTCAGCTTTTGCCCTGATATGCATTATTCCCACTGTTAACTCCAAAAAAGAAATTCATAAAACGTAATCATGTCCAAAACTCACTCAAATCCAACAAGAACAAGCTACCATGTTTCCTTGAAATCAAAACTCCAACATCTAATCATCTTTTAACTTTACATTTATTTCCCAGCTCTAGGCTTATGCTCTTTTTAAAACGTAATCTCCTAACAGTGCTAGCTCCATTTTCATTTTCATCTATGAATTATCATGAGCCTATCAAACAATCTAAAATAGTGTTTATTCATCTAGAAGGGATAGCATTAGTATCATATATATGACAGACCCGATCCAAATAAAGTAATGTTTTCAATATCTGCACTTCCTATTGATGATTTCATTGTTTCCAGTTTTGCACTTGTACAGGACTTTCATTTCCAAGCTCTCAGCTCTATAGTTCAATCTGTTACTAAATTTTAGTCTGACTAAGTTGCTTGAACATGAAAGACAAAATAAAAAGAGACAATAAAGAGAATGAGAGGATGAAAACTAACAGATAGCAATTGGTTCATAATTCCATGGAATTAAATATGAATTTGCAACAATATCTCTATTTAATCATTCAAGTAACTAAAATGTGATAAAAATACCAAAGAAGTTATGTTTGCCCAATATGCATAAAAAAATCAACAACTCTCACCTGCATCTTATCAAAATATGCATATCGATGTTGTTGAACACACTGCCAAGCACCAACATCTGCAAATATTTTATTGAAAGCTATTGTTAGTTCTATTTCCAGGTTAACAAACTACATTACTTTGAACTTATTTCAACAAAGAGCTTAAGAAGAAATGCCTTCTAAGTTTTGAAATGTAACTAGGAATTAATTTCTTGCAGGTCAACAAGAAAGGAAAGACAACATCATATCTGAAAATTAAGGTTTCCATAAAAAAGAAAACGGAATGTCTTAGTGCTCAACATAATTAAATTAGATAGCTTTTAGTAGCTTAAGTCTAAGAATACTGATTGAAATGTAAAGCTCGTTTGACTATGTGATGATCGTTGTATTACTCAAGCAGTTGAACACTTTGACGATCAATTTCACAATTATAGCATCAATTTTTCTCCGATGTGTTAATCTTATGTTTTAATTCATCAAAAGCCACCATGCTATATATGCCTTAAATCGCTAATACTTAGCACATAGCTAACATTATTGCCAATGTTGAGTGGTCTCTCATTGCTATTAATGAAACCCAAGCACTAAATCTGAATTCCACATCCTTCAGCTAGAAATAGTTAAAATCCACTCTCATCATTAATTGAATATAACTTGTAATTTTTATGAACTTATCAACTTCGCCCACAATTTTAGCATAACAAAGAATTGATATTTGAGTTCCCTAGTCACAATACCACTTCAATGACAATTCCAAGCATTTAAAGCTAGCTAAACCAGATGATTAAAACATAAGGAGGTAAATACCTTTGAGGAACGATATAGATGTTGGTGTCACAGTGCTGACTCTTGGATCTGGGGGATCTTCATTCTTGATGGATAGCTTACACCCCAATGCGGGGTTGCTATCAATGATGGCAACACTCAAATGCTTTGTTAGCAGCTTGGTTGCTGAAATGTTATCATCAAGCTTCATAAGTTCAAAATTCCTACTGAAGATGTGCTTGATCTTCCAGTTATAATAGAATATAATCTTTCATTAGTTGAATTGAAGATAATTAAAGTAGCCGCAACAATTAATACTAAGTACTCTATAACCTATTCAAGGAACAACAGCAAAAACACAAAACCAATAAGATAATCAACAATATACCTAGTGAACAGGCGAGAGACATTCCAACCATGCCTCCTCCGACGATAGCAATGTCATAAGGGTGAACATTAGTAGTAAAGCTCTGGTTTTCCTTGCACTCCTAGGAAGACAAAGAACAAAGAAGATAGGTGTTTAAAGGATTTCACTCTTACGAGAAATAATTAAGAATAACAAAAAGGAACAGCAAGATTAGGGACAAACATAACTAGAGCTAAAGTAGGACCATTTTTTTCTACATATAAACTGATAGAAGGAACAATATAGAAGTGCCTACGAAGCAATTGACAGTCCAGCACATTAGCTAGTCCCACAAGGTCCCCGAGGAACAAGCCCCCAGTTGTATATATTAGCAGTTAACAGCGAAAATGAGGACCAAAAAAAGCTCCGAAGCAACTAAAAGAAAAGGGGCATAAAGCAAGAGAAAGAGAAACAAAAGAATTTGTGAGAGGAGCAGCGACAAACGCATCCTAGCACTGATAAATGCAAGAAATAACAATCACGACGAGCAGGAGGGAGGGTAATAAAAAGGACAACTAAGAGATAAGATTACATGGTTATTTAATTGGGTTGTAGAAACAGCACTAGATGATCTTGAAGCGGCACCACTACACAAGTTCCTCCGCCATAAAATCCATCCGCCTGGAAGCTTCCTGGCAATTCCCCTGCTTGCAACAATCATATCTGATAATCAAAATGACAGAAAGAAAAAGAAAGGAAGCAATTTCATCTCTTTACAAAGAGGAAGGTGCGCTCATTTGCTCGGGAAACAAGTCATAAGAATAAGAGTTGGATGGCGATTTGTACCTGTTCATTATTTGTTAAAGAAGAGTAGCGTCGCGAAGAGAAGAGAAGTGAAAAGTGAAGGGCGAAATTCGATCAACGATAGGTTATGTGACGTAATGGATGGAATGGATTCGGAAGGACTTGGTTGAATTTATTATAAAAATTGAAGGATGTATCCTAATCAATTGAAATCTCCAGGGACTAAATTTAACTTGAATCATACACTGGAGATTCTAACTGGAATTGGTGTCACGCATTGGTATTATTACGAATACGACCTTGGTTTATTTTAAATGCCAACTTGACTAAGATTGAAAATAACTTTACATTTGGCCAGTTAGCATGCCACTGCCAATTTGCCACGAAATGAAATAGTTGATGAATGAAAGTAAAGGCCAAGCAAAGCAATTGTTGGAATGATAACAATTTCTCTCTCCCAGAACCAGAAACCAACCATACAATAAAACCCCTTTTTGCTTAGAGAAACATGGAATCGATTACCTCTTTTACACAAATATCACAATTTCACCATCCTATCCTATGAAACAATCTTTGTTACCTATTTTTTGATCTTTTGACAGCTAATTTGATCTAAACATCCCACAACATATCACTCAATGATTCTGATTTCTCCCTTTCTTTGACCTGTTCTTCTCTTGCATCTTCTTTTTCTTTGCATCAGCAGTAATCCAATTATAATCAGGAGGAATAGCAAAAGGGTCTTGAACATTTTCTATCTTGCTGCTGGAACCACCATTTGATGAGCTAGGGCGATGGTAAGGAGCTTTTATCCACTGAAACCAAGACGAAGCAGAAGACTGCGCCACAGCTGGGCTTTCTCGTCCTACAGCAGTAGGGCTTGACGGCGGAGTTGCAAATTCATCCAATGGCTGTAATTCTTCAAACTTTGTGAATGTAACCAATACTCTGATGGTAGGAACCACTGGGATAGCTGCCTGGATAAATCAAACAATCTAACCATTACGTCAAGAAATAGATCAAATAATAAACAAGCTTCGATCATTTGAGTTTCTTGCTTTTTATTGGCTGTAAATGTGTTAGGAAGTGTCAAAGCTGATACATTTCCAGATGTTAGGCTTCTATCATATTAACATATGTTGACATACCTTGGTCATGAACTAGGGCAAGAGGTGACTGGTTGACGATAGGTGCTAACTCGTCTGGTACTAGGACGATAGGTAAACCAGTTGAAAAGTGTAACTTTTGGGTGCAAATGTTACAAGAAAAAAACTCACCGCATGGTTTGTGAATATGCATGCGATTGTTTTAGGTTACATCCTCATATACCAGCTATAATGAAGTTGCATTCTATTGAACAAACTATCCCTATCCAATTCAAATCAGTTGGCTCACTGAAACCTCATTGAGAGTGCTACGTATTCTTCTCAGATGATCCGTAAACGAAGATGGAAGAGGGTACTTAGTTTGCAGTTCTTTCACTTACTACAGTTTTCTACTTAAATCCTTCAATTTTTTCCCCTAAAGTAATCAGTATCACAATTTCAACAGTACAGGACTCTGATGGAAACAAATATCAAGGACCGGATGAGATGGGTCAATCATGAGAAGTTAGAAATTTCATATTTTATTAATTAGTTCAAAGACACAAAAGAAATACCTTTTTATCCAATCCGTAGTGAAATTGGACTTCGTTGACTTTTTATCCATAGTCAAATTACATAGTAAATAGGAGTTGACTAGAAAAACGATGGAAGAGGGCTGAAAAATGGATTACGCTAAGCGTGTTTCATATGAAACCAGCGTCTACTTCAGCATTTTAGAAGTCAAATCCACCCACGTACAAGAACTAATTAGCTGCAGTCCCTATACTGAAATTAGATCCAAGAAGCTTAAAATGGTTTCATGAGACTTCTAATAATAAGGCTGACAAATAGTCCCGGTACACTATATTCAGTATCACATATGATTTTACTCAAGTTAAAAGGCAATATTCAATCTTAAGGGTATCAAACTAGATCAATACTGAAAGGGACCGTAAATTCAAGAAGCTGTGCTAAATTATCAACTCATGCAAAACCTGAATTGGAGGAATAGTTAAAAGATTAAATTTTACCCAAAAAAAGTTATTCTGAACCTTACCATTGAGAATACCATCACAACCAACACAGACAAGATCGTTTTCTAAGTCAGTCACGAACAATCTATTTCGAATAGAAGATTAAATTTGCACTAAATAGCATATTACCATTAGTTGCATGTTTACGAACCAAATTTCCTTAAAGTACCATAACAATGATTGGCCTCACCCATTAAAGAAACAGGAAACCAGCAATCATTGGTTAAATCATATTTGTCAAGCAAGAAATTCATTTCTTCAAATTACTAATATCACTCCATGCACATATTAATTGTATAAATGAAGCAAGTACATGCAAAAGCACACGTTAAGCAATATTGTTGAATGACAATAAAAGTTTCCTATCTGGCTCCATTTTCTTTCCACACCCTCCTAACAAATTCCTCCTACATTTGATCCCCTCAGCCAGAAGGACCACTTGACACTGAAAACACATTTCTAGTTTCATACAGTTGAAATAATAAGGATTGATGACTCATTTAGTGTTAAATCTTTTTGAATTTTTTCACATCAGTGTCAAACCTTTCAATATTTTCAATCAAGTTTCAAGCCTTTCTAAAATGTATCTTTTTAGTTAAAAACATTTTTTCCATAAAAATACAAGATAACATGCAAGTTAAAGATGGGGGAGTTTGATATCACAAGATGTCATGAGCTTTTGCTAGTACATCTTTTTGTTTATGAATTTCTATTAAGTCTCCCTAAACCCTATGGCAAACCCACTAAAATTTCTTCCAAAATTAGTACATATACATACCCCAAACATTCAGATACAGTATTCTGTTTTCTAAAGAAATGTCATATCAGTTAAACACTGAACAGATCAATGGCTCGAGAGTTGATTACTGAATTCCCTCCAAAAAATTTTAAAAAAGTGGAGAAAGAACAATCCAAAGCTTGCCAACCCACAGTTTCATCCCAGACTAGAGACTCACAAATTCTGCAATCACATCTCTTAGTGTGTGTCTCTTCTTCTGTCTATGTGTATCTCTTTTCCCAACAAAGATAATTACTAAATGACGTAAGAAGAGAACTAGAGGAATGGATAATAAACAGAAAAACCATTAACACTGGTATAGCTAAAGATTTGTAATGCACGATGCCTTGAATAAAACAGGAACACCACATTAATTCAGCAATCAAAATGTGATCTCGCTGGGAAACCGTCGCTGACTGGAGTTGTTTATATGAATCTCAAGAGTCCTAATTAGCTCCTTCAACATGCAAACAGGGTTGTGGATTCGACCAGGCTTGAGTCCTTACACAAAGCATGGAAAGTTTGAAAGTCCTAAAGAGTGAAATATACATACATATGTCTAGACAGTGAAAATATAGAAGTCAATGGCCATGGACAAATAATGTATATAGATAATAGATAACGTTAGGGATGGTCAAAAGTTGCAGAAAGACCTAAAACCAAGAAGCCTTCCATACTAGGGGCTTAAGGTACTTCACTATCACTGCCAAATTAGTTTTTGCGCATGTTTTCCCGCTAAGGATCTCTAGTTTTAACCACCATCATTGGTAATTCAACAAAGGATCAGGTATCTTCATCCCCCAGAAGAAAGAAAGAGGAGTCTGTAGGAAAAGATTATTCTCTGATTTCCACTCAAGGCAAAAAATCAATAATATCAACTATTTGAAGTTGAAGAAATATCAGCCTGACCAGACACCACAACCAGAGTACGATGACAACTGACAACTATGGACCGGAAAATGCCCACATCTGAAGATTTTGACCTAACTAGCCTCGCATCATTATGACACTTTATAAAGAACACTCGTTTTCACTAACTGTCAGACACATCTAAACCCACCACACAGGTTTTAGAGAAGAATAGTTAGGCTTCCAATGTAATTACCAATAAAGTTAACCAGAGGTAGGAGTGAAATGACAGTAAAAAGTGGCTGTAGAACACAACCCAAACAAAATACGATGAGAAACATTAGAAACTGAAAATTGAAATAGTCCACCATCAGCCATATCCGGAAAGAAAACCATACCTTAACTGGAAAGGTTCCCAGGGGAAGTTTTGTTGTCAATAGCTCTCTTAATCGGCGAATTGCTTTCACCTTGTTTGCAAGAATGTCGAGTAGTGGAAGAAGTTCTTCAGTTTGTAGTGGGAAGGTTGGAGAAAGCCAGAGTGTAGGCCTCAGCCCTTTCTTGTACTCGTTTTCATGGCTAGCTTCCCTGCGGCGTGTACTAGTCTCAGAACTCATAGAAGTAGATGTCCTCATGTCTCTTCCTTTTCGGTGCTCATTACTCACAACAACCTCCACAGAGTGTCTTCCTGGTTTTGGTTGATTTCCAGGGGAATCTCCTAGCAAATCACTGACTTTCTCATCCACACAAAGAGAATTTCTAGGTGGAGCACTTTTCTTCTGCACTTCAACCTTGGAATCCCGTTTCCTCCATCCACCAAACCACCCTTTCTTTTCCTGTTTAATTTCTCCATTTCTGCAATTGTTCCCATCTTCTATATGAATGTCTCTATTTCTGCAATTGTTCCCATCTTCTATAGGAATGTCTCTATGCTCATAACAACTATGGCGATGAGCAATAACCCCATCACCACTTTCATTGGTCAACTCTGATGTGTCCAACTTCAATGCAACTTCAAGTTGTCTTCTTTCTTCTTCTGTCAAAATTTCATTAAGCTCTTCACTCTCTGTTTCATTTTCATTACATGATGAGAAGAACTCATCATCAGTCATAGCCCCTGGGACCCTTCGGGACTTTATACTAACAACTACATTGTGCATATCATAGACCTTTGCTTTCCATGGACCAACTGTCTCCATTTTCTCTTGCCGCCTCCATGTTAACTGTGGCAAAAGAACAGCCTGAGTCACATCAATCCCTGGCCTGAATATATTTGTCTGAGACATGGCAGCCACTTCTTGCCGTACCTCTTCTTCAGTAGCTGCAGAACCAGCACCGTCCAAAGCATTCATGACCTCTTTATCCTTATGTGAGATCATGCAAAGTACCCCAGGAGGAACTTTACCATCCTCAGACCCATCACCGAGGAAAAGGATACTTTGATCAGATCGCTGAATCTTAAATCCATCAAATCCAGCCAAAGTCATATCTGCTCTCAAATTTGCACCCCTCTTCCAAATTTTGTATGTATCAGAAGGAGCAATCCTTGAAATGAAAGGTATTACAGAACTCTCAAAATGGAAAGTGATCTCCATGTAGAAGTCCCTCATCCTTCGCATGGTCCCCACTAGGCGGGGCAATCGCCTACACCATTTTGCCCATGCCAAAGGCTGGTAATGTCTAACAATGATCAAAGCGATTCCTTCTTCTTTACTGCAAATTGCCTCTTGAAGTGCATTCCAACCTTGCTCGTTCTGCAAGCTCCAATCTGAGCCAGCAACCATAAGCATCTCAACAGCAGTCTCGTCGCCCATTTTGACAGCCAAGTGAAGAGGGGTGTCACGGTTAGGGACATCACGCCTATCAATCACAGCAGAGATAGCATCAGCTTTCCCTTCTTCAGCGACAGAAGCTGCCTCATTCCGAATCTCAGCGGGGTCACAAAGTCGTGGAAGACCCGCAAGTATCTTCCTAAGACTAGCATAATCTCTGGTGGCAATGGCTTTATGTACAGGACTATGAGCATATCTCCAAATCTCTATACCCGCCATGCCACAAGAGTATATGAAGATCCGCTTACACCAGTAACAGTCTATCACAACCCAAACAAAACCATCAAACTCCTAAGAGCCAATTGGATACGACAGGCAGCAATTTCCCGAACTAGAACCTGGTAGCATAAACCAAAATAATAATCAGGAATCAATTATTTGCTCCTAAAAACAACTTGATTACCTGTTGTCGGTATGAAAAAGACAAGAGTTCATAATTGATCAACAAAACAAGAGTACGATAATAGTTACTTTTTCTAAGGTAAGAATCAACCCAGTTTTGTTTACGACCGCACAGGACAAAAAGAAGAGCAAACAAAAGCACAACTGAATGAAGACAGTAGAAGCTATAATCCAGACAGCTACGCTCAGAATATTTACAGTCCGAAAGCAAACAAAAAAGCCAAAGAAGCCCAACCTTGTTCTGTTTCTTTCCTTAAGAAACCCAGAGATTCTCCGGACGCAGTTCACACGCCAAAACCCTCACCACCCTCTCTCTCTCTCTTTCTCTCTCTCTCCTCTCCGGTGGGGAGAGAGATCCTTGCGATCCAATCTAGATCAGACAACCCCAAGAACACGCATGTGGGATGTGTGTGAAACAGAACTTGCAACAAGAGTTTTTATAAAATTAAAAAATAATAATAAAATTGATAAGGACTATAACAGAAAGAACAAATGTGGGGTTGGGTAGCGGACGACCCAGGTAAAGATACAGAATCACGAAACCAATAGAAAGAAGAGATTGAAAGAGAACCGAAAAGCGATTCTGCTCAATAAAGAGAAACCCGCAACAAAAGAAACAGAAGAAGCAGGAGAATGAAAGAGAGAGATACAGGTACTTTTTGGATTCCAAAAGAGAGAGAAGTCAAGTCACAAAGTAGAAGAATAATAATAAGAACAAGAGAAAGGTCCTGGAGTGCGGAGCTAGATATAGATAAAGAGGTTAAGTAGTTTCAGTCAGTTAAATGGTATTGTACTGGAAAGGAGGGAAGAGAGTAAAACAGCTAAAAAGAGAAACATGTTTTTACCAAAAAGTATTAACCTATACTATTATTATCAGAATATTAAGAACTGAGAAGAAGAAGAAGAAGAAATGGGAAAGAGCTGAGAGAGTGAGTTTAAAATGGCAATTGCAACCAAAGAGAAAGACACCATCGCACATGTGATGTGACCAAAACAATATCAACTCGAGCCTAGACTTAGCCTGCTGCCTACCCTTGTACTTTTCTTCTGCCCTGGTTGCTGAGAGACACATCATGTTCGTTAATTATTTAATTGTTCTTTTGGACTATACTATAGCTGCAATTGGTGCTTGGAGCTGTTAACTTGGTTTTCATTTCAATAGCGTCTAAAAGAAGAGACAAGACTCGAGAGTTGTTATTAATTATTTAATAACAATGGGTTACTTTTAATTTGTAGACAGAAAGAACTAAGAAAGTCTTCTGGGATTTTAAATTTCTTGTGGTAGATGTTAGCCTTGGCCCGCTGGTGGGTCTGGGCTGGGGGGTAGGCCATCTCAGTTTATGTACGCATATATGATATTTGTATATCCGCTGCTTTTTTTTTTTTCTTCCTAAAAAAAAATTGGCAAATACAGCTTACAAAATAGATCAGAAAAAATAGTCTCTGACTTATCCTCTAAAAGGATATGATGGCATCTAATAAGTGTAGTATCAAAATAAGTGATACCGACTGCAAAATGTTCTGCGTAAGTAGCGAACCAGTCAGCACATCTGTTGCTCTCTCGATAAACATGTCGATGAACAACAGTCCAATTGCGGATGAACAACTCGTGTATACCCTTAACGATGGGGTTGAGGACCGAAGAGCAGTTTTCCGAAGAAGAGAGGATATTGTGTACGGCAAGAGAGTCCACTTCCAGTTCGATCCTGCGGAAGCCCGGGTTCCAGGCCAACGTCAAACCGGTAAAAACTCCCCAGAGTTCAACCGACAACGGAGTGCATCAGCCGAGGTTGTGAGAGAATCCGCCAAGCTAAATGCCCGCACTATCTCGTATGAGGCTGCCTGCTGTAGCCGAACATTGTGAACAATTTCAGGAGAAGATTTTTTTTCAATTCTGGATGTGCATAGGGTAGCATTCACCTTGACAGATCACAACTTATTGTTGAAATTTCATACGGAAGAAAGCTTGATCATTGGATTTATGCCAATAAGGTATGTCGGTGTACAATTATAAGTACCATATATAATGAATTATTTGATTTTCATTATCGTTACAAATAAGCAAATGAGATACAAGATTTAATGATTATAAGTACACGGGTGAAGATGTGCGAGAGCAAAAGTTTGCAATTAACAAATTTTACCGATAAGAGATGACAGATGAAAAAGACATCAAATCTCGAGCAGCATGAGCTTACGAGGATCTCAAAGCTGAAAACATCAATTTGCAAAAGAATTTATCGTAAGTTTGTTAATTAAAAAGCTGTCCAAATCTTAAAATGACTCATTAATTAAAATTAATTTGAAAACAAATTAAGTCAATTGAAATTAAATTGACAAAAGTCAAATTTACCAAACTCTAAATCAAGGGAAATATTTCATTTAATTGTAAAATTGATCATTGATTTAAAGAGAATATTTTCAATAATTTAAGCAGTTAGTCCGAAATATATTAAGATAGCCGTAATAAGATCCAAATTTTTTTAAATTAATTGGTTCAAATCCAGCATCCAAACCAAAACTTATCATCCATTAACTGGGTGTGATAAATAAATAATAGCAATAAGTTCTGTGAAAAAAACTAAACCCTAAATTAAATAATCGAGATAGCTGCAACCATTCAATTTAGTTTTCTTATTTATCATTAGTTAAATATAGAAATTCATAAATAACTTATTTGTTACTTGTACCAATACCTCATGACAATTGCGGATCATTAAATTTCTAGATAGTGATAGAATAATCAATATTATATTAAATTATTAGATTAATCGAATATTACTTGAATTAAAACGTGAATAAAAGTTTGGAACACAAAACTTCACAAATTTATAACTAGAGTTTCAAATCCCTTGAATCATAATGATTTAGTTTTGCCACGAGTGGCTTTTGCTCCAATAACAAAAGTATAATAAGATAAATAATTGTTAAAAACGTAAGAAGAGAGATCCTCTTTCTGCCGCGAGGAACATCCCTTTTACAGGATTTTTTAATATATTCCTAATTTAACTCTAACTTGTAAAGATGTCTGTTTATCTAAAACGAATTTAAATTCTTACATGATAAGGATAAGACGAAGTCTTTCAGTCAAACTCTAACTCTACAAGTAATTAATTTTATCCACTGCAGAAATATTTTCACTTCATCCAAAATTTTGTAATTATCACCGATAGAGTCTCAATTTGATACAATCATCAGTTTTTATCTCCAAGAATAAAACAAACATAAATTTTCATATTTAAGCACCAAAATAAATCTAAAACAAAAGAGATATCATCAAATAATATAGTAAGATAAGATGTTATCAATAATTTATTTATTCATCAAATGAATGTCAAAATTTTACCTCAAATAGTGATTAGAATGAAGAAATTTATAGTATAATCTAAAGGAACATAAAGTTTGTAGGTTGTAAAAATTTTTTGTACTGTCTTAAACGAATCCCTAAGCAATGGCATGCTAATTTGATCAAGTTTTATTAAGTGATAGTTTCCCTTATGTTAAAGTGAATAAATGCCTGTATACTAAACTTATTGACAAATTATGCATGATTATTAGCTTATAGTAAATGACTTGTTTATTTTTGGTATTAATGTTGATGTAGTACATACTACATAGTACTAAAAATTTCTTAGCTTTACGGGAAGCAAGTATTATTTTGGGTGTTAAAATCACGAGGAATAAAATTTGTATAATATTATCACAAGAATATTATGTTAAGAAACTTATTAAGAAGTTCAATCATTTTGATGTGAAATTGGTTTGTACTCCTTATATCGCTAACACTCATTTGGCAAATAATAAAAGTGATCATATGGTTAAGCTTCAGTATGCTTAAATTATTGGGCGTATGATGCATTTGATGAACTTTACACGATCTAATATAATTTATGTTGTATGTAGACTGAGTAGGTGTACACATAATCTATATCATGATCATTGAGTTTAGTTAGATCAATGCAATATTTGATAGGTACTATGAATTTTGGTATATTCTATAATGGATTTCCCGTTGTATTATGAGGTTTTAATGATGCTAATTGGTTCAAGTGAGATAACAACAAACTACGCTACAAGTCTTGGGAGGCTAATTCCAATTATATCCTCTAAGAGGATCGAAAGGCACTCTGAAGGAGCATTTACAAAAATCGTGATCTCTATATCAAAATGAATAGCAAAATTAGCTAATTAATCGGCGCTCCTATTGCTTTCCTTGTACGTGTAATCGGGAAGAACTATCCAATTGTGATTGAGAAGTTCGTTTATGCCAAAGATGAGAGGATTGGTCGATTAAGTGCAGAAGACGAAATTTGAAAGAGAGCTCAACGCCACGTGGGATTCTAGTTCTAAGACCACCCGGCAGTAACTCAAATCCTAAGCCAGTTATAAGTAAGAGAAAACACCCTACAGCCACTAGTGGTTATATGTTTACTCTTGGTGGAGGTGTAATAGCTTGGAAGTTAGTTAAATAGACTATTACGGAAATCGAGTTTGTGGCCTTAGAGTTAGCCGAAAATGAGGTAGAATGGTTAAGAAACTTCTTAGCAAATATTACTTTAGGAGTAAAAGCAACACCTTCCATATCTATGCATTATGATTTCAAGGCTATAATAGTCATTACAAAAAAATACAACTTTTTGGCAAAAGTAGGCACTTTCATTTGAGACACCCAAGTGTTAAACCAGCTGCTTAAATATGAAATTATATCCATTGATTATGTAAAGTCGTAAGTGAATGTGGTTGATCATCTAACTAAACCATTAGGAAAGAAAAAAAGTTTGAAGCATCGAAAGTAAAGAGACTAAACCCAATACAAGATATCATCAACGATGGTAACCTGACCTATATGAATAATTTTGATTTTCATGAAATTAATCTTTATTTTTTTTCAATTTTTGGGTTTATCATAATAAAATTGTGTATGATTATATTTTTTTAGACTAACGTTTCAGCGAGATTTTTACTTTGCGTTGTTTGTTATTTGTTCACTAATTTACTGCAAAGGTAAAAACAAATAAGGTAACAATCAAACACAAACATCATAATTGCAAAACAATCTTCCAAGTTATTTTTCTCAAACCACTAGAGATAAAGAGACCTCAAGTTCAAATTGAAAAGCGGAAGAAAGGTTTTAATAATTATGAATCGGCAAAAGAACCATAATAAGTCAAATTAACATATGTTGCGATTGTAAATGGAGGCGGATGAGAATGAATAGGTCTAGTCTAGCTCTCTTAAATTCCAATATAAAAAAATTCAAGCTCGATGTGACCTGATTATTTTAGACCAATAATTATGTCAAAAAAGTTATTTCAACTTGGCCAAATCAAAATTAACCTGCTGAGAGTTCGCATCTGTATGTTTTCGTTTCAAGTGGGCAATTCTCACCGGTGAGCCCTGGTCCAACTCCCAAAAGAACGCCTCTTCTCCGGTGGACATGAGGCCACCTTCAGCTGACTTTTTCTGCATTTCGGCTGCGTTTGGTGAATGTTTAGGTGATTAAGTCTTTCAGTTATTTAACTATTTCAAACAGCTAAAATTTTTGTTAAGTAACAATATAAAAAAGTATTAGTTTTATCTCAACCAGCCTAAATTTGAAAAGCTATTCAATAGTAACGTTTTCATATATCAACTGATTATAGGCAAGTGAAAAATCAATTACACCCTCCTAAATAAATAAAGCCATGCATTATTTTTTTTTTAAACTATGCATTAATTAATTTATGCAAGTTAATTTATGCCTAATTATAATTAATTAATTGTGATATAATTAATTTATGCAAGTTAATTTATGCCTAATTAAAATTAATTAATTGTGATATAGTGTGACATAATTGAATTATTATTAATTATGCTGCAGTGCCATGCATGGCACTGTAGCATAATTGATGCATGGCACTGTAGCAAAATTAATTATTATAAATAATATCATGCATCACACTATTTTATGCTTATGAATTATGTACGAAATATTTATAAATTTTTTATAAAATTTAATTTTTGTTCTATTTTTATTATTGTCGAAATTTAATTTTTGTAAAATTAAATATTTAATTGTAACCTTATAAATTTTTTAAGTAATGTCCTTATAAGTTATTTTTAATGTATTAAATAATAATATATATTATATGAAAAATACTAATATGATATAGCTCGGTACATCATTCATATTAATAGTAAATTTAACGTTAGATTATTATTATTATTATTGTTATTATTATTAATATTGTTGTTGTTGTTGTTGTTGCTGTTGTTGTTATTATTATATGTTCTATGTTTTTCATTAAAGTTATAAACTTAATTTTTGTAGAATTAAATATCTAAAATCTAAATTCTTATAAGAATATTCAACAAAATACTAAGATATATAATATTCATACCTTTGTAATTTTTTTAAAATCATGTCCTCATAAGTCATTTTACACGTAAATAGCTAATACTAAACAGCTAATTTTACCAAACATCAAACAATAAACAGCTAATGTAATCTGCTAGTCAAATCAGCTGATAAAATCAGCTAACGGCCAATACAATCAGCTAATTGCCAAATAAAGCCTTCGTCCAAAATGAATGAGACGTTTGCACTTGACTTGTTACCATACTCCGATAGAACATGCCTCGAGGCCCATAACTTTTCGGGCTTTAAAGATAACTCGGCCTCAACTTGATCCAGAATTGCAGGCCCACTAGGTTGAACAATCCAGAAAAGTGAGTTCCAGTCGGAGATGCCTAATGGCTGGAATGCATCCACTAGGCTCTAGTTAGTTCCGGATACGTCCAGACACAAAGTCTGCCCCGGCGAGACAGAGAGAGGTTTTATAGTTTTTTTGGTTACAGGGGAAAGAAAAACAAAAAAAACTAGCGCGTAGCGCTGAGACCCCTATGAAGGGTTCGATTGTACAGGGTGCCATTGATGTCACGGGAAAG
>JAOTBA010000205.1:40444716-40462373 GCA_025629845.1 Erythroxylum squamatum
TTTGTAAGTAAGTCTTGTTGAATAATTGTGGGTAATTCAGTAAGAAATCTAGTGAGAAATTTTGGATAGTTCTGCTTTGACTGTTTGTTTGTTGATTAACTTTAATCCATTGAATGATTTGCACAGCTGTCAGATTGATATGTTTGAATTTTGGCATAAAAGCAATGATTGGCTAATTATGTACAACATGAAATGAACTTGTTTGGTTTTAAAACTGTCAAGTCCTAGTCGTGGGTAAATAGGCATGCCTAGAAGGGTCTGCAGCTGCTCTTGATATTGACACCTCGGTGTCTCCTGTATTGACACTTTGGTGTCTCTTGATATCAAGACATATGTCTCTCCTGCTGATACCAATGATGGTATCTCCTGTATTAGTCCCGTTACCCACTTCTATAAATGGATTTAATAGTCATATGATTTTGTATTCTGATTTCTGTTTGACTTTTATATAAACAAGAAATTGCGTTCTGATTATGAAGGGTTTATACCCTCTTTGAGACTTAGTTCTATTTCTGCACAATTTGTCTGAGATCCAATATAATATGTATGAATTGTTCGGTCCGATAAACTGTTAATGCATGCTTTTGATATATCATGATTGTGTATAATTAGTTGTCAGTTTATGCATAGATTAGTTAATACTCACTAAGCTATATGCTTAGTACGGTGGATTTGTCCCGTATAAGTTCAGAGAGATGGACATAAAGACTGGGACGAGCCAACCGCAATGGCCAATGGAGTCTGAGTCTGTTTTTGTTAAAACTGTATTTTTGGAATTTATTTTTGGCTTGTCCTTGATGTATATGACTTTGAATTTATTTGAAGAGTTGTAATATCCTTAATTTAGGCTGGTTCCGGTTTGGAACAAGTTGTATTAAGCTCAGTGTATTATGATGTATGTTTGCTCTAAATTGCTTTTGCTTTGAGCTATTGAGAATGCAAGATGAATGTTTCGTATGTTTTGGTTTTGTCTCGATTCTGTATGCATGTATGTTATGATTTTTGCGTGACGTCCCATTTCCTCTCAGGGGGTATCGGGGCATCACACATGCAATTTTGCGATATGTTAGATTATATCACATTAATCAAGATTGAATAACTTGATTAGCTAAACAAGGACTCTTAGATGATTTACATAGAGAAGATTTACCTATTTGTGAACATTATCTAGTTAGTAAAATGATAAGAAAATCATTTAAAAAGTAAACATGAGAGCTTCTTATCCATTATAGCGAATTTATTTTGACATTTATGATCCAATGAAGGTAAGGGCAAGGTGTGAAACTATATATTTCATCACTTTTATGCATGGCTATACTCAATATGATCACTTTTATTTGATTTATGATAAAAAAGAATAGAAAGACAGTTAACTATTTCTCGAATCCCTTAATAAAATGACATAATAGAAAGATAAACTAGAACACTACTAGAGTGGTTAAATCCATGATGGCACAAAAAAATTTATCAATCACCTATTGAGGTGATACATTACTTGCATGCACTTATACACTTAATCAAGTGCCAATAAAATTAGTTAAAAATATTTTCTATGAGTTGCAAACAAGTAAAAAACCTAACATGGGAAGTCTAAGAATATAGGAGTGTATTGCTTATATTCATAATCTCTCTCTTAAATATGAAAAACTAGGCATAATTAGGAAGAAAAGCGTACTTATTAGTTACTCTAAACAACTAAAAGGATATGTGTTTATAGATGAGTGAGGTAATGGAGTAAATGAATTTGAATCGTGAGATGTCAAATTAAAAAAAAATGACTTTTAAAGCAATGTGAAATATAAAAAGACCTATTTTTGTACGAGAATCTTGATTAGAATGATTTTACTAGACTTTATATGAGTAGAATTGGTCTAAAATTGAAAATTTTAACTCAAAGTTAATTTAGGTTACAATATAATAAAAGTTCACTTACTATATCTAATATGATTGAGAGTAATCAAGCATTTATAAATATATTTCTCGCGAACCTCGCTTATGTCAAAGAAATCATGGAATAATTCTCAGACATCATTTTGAAATAGAAAGAAAATTCATATAATTATCCTGTAAGAAGACGATGGGCCAAAGAATGTTCATTGGACTTTTAGCCTTTGTTTGGATGGAAGGAAAGCAAGAGAAAAGAAAGGAAGATAATTGTATTTCTCTTGGTTTCCATTGCTTGGACAAAAATAAGCAAATGGAAAGTGAGAGAATGGAGAAGAATAGGAGAGAAATTTGGATCGAAAGAATAGATTAAAGCGACCAAAAAAAAAAACTTTTTTAAGCTCAGATTAAGTAAGAGACTTGGTTGATCTCTCTTTATAGTCAAGGCTATTTGAGAAAATGAGTTCTCAAAATAAAATAAAAAGTCGGTGGCAATATTAAAAAAGTGGATAAATGATATATATATATATAGAAAGATAAAATTAAAGTACTGTAATTAATGAATGAATTATATTTTAATTAATTATAGTGTAATTAATTATATTTAATTATATTAATTAATTAATTATATTTTAATTAATTATATTGCAATTAATTAATTAATTATATTTTAATTAATTATAATGTAATTAAATATATTTTAATTAAATATATTGCAATTAATTAATTGTATTTAATTAATTAGTATTAAAAATATTTATAAAAAAAGAGTAACTACTAAGGAATAAGTTTCATTCCTCTACTAAATGGAAGGTATGGAGGATTCCTGTGGGATATCAAACTATTACTCCTATAATAATAATCAATAACCAACCACTCACTTTTCATTCCATATCCATTAACCCTTTCCAAAACCATCAACCAAACACCTCCTTATTTATAGTTTCTAGTATAAATCTCGAATTACATTAAATGAAGTAAAGACTATTTTTCCTTTTTTTAATGGAGAATCAAAAGAAGAAATTTATATGGAATAACTATATATTAAATATTATTATATTTAATATAAAAGTATTATTATGTATTAAACATAATAATAAATTAATATATTTGAAACATAACTTTGTAACATTCACCATAACTCTCTATAATATGATTGTCCATATCATATTCACGTGTCTAAAAATGTTAAGGTGATAAAAGCTAATATCAAACTTACGCATTAACAGAAGTTGGTGCAAGTTCCAAGTTCATGAAAGTGGGTGGCTTCTTTCAACAATGCACAAAGAACCCGAAGAAGTATCCAAGGCGGTGGCAGGCTGTGTGGCCTCCCAAAAGGGCGACGACTCCACTGAGGAGGCAGATAATCTACTTCGGAGCAGTAAGAAAGTTAAGCGCTCCACTGCTTGCGTCTCTCCTTTGGATCGAACTGATGTTGAAATGGAGGAGTGTGCTGATGAGGGCCGCAAATGCTCCTATAAAGACTCCCTCACAGGGTCTGTGATTGGTATACTAGATTCTAGCGAGGAGACTCCGGAGGAAGTTTCTGAGGATGACTCTGACCCAGAGGATCTGGATGATCCGGATTGCCCCACCATTCATCTCATGCCTTCAGATAAACATCGTATTCGCCGTGTCTGGGCGCATACATTGATCGTTAAAGTGTTAGGCCAGAGGGTGGGATACCGATTCCTTGTGGCGTCTTTGAAGCGACAGTGGAAATTACAGTGCGATGTGGTGCTGGCTGATATGGGCAATGACTATTATTTGATTAAATTTCACTGTCTGGAGGATTATCGAGTGGTTTTGGAAGGGGGTCCTTGGATGGTGGCCGACCACATCCTCGCTGTCATGAAGTGGAGACCCAACTTTGATCCTTTTGTTGCTTTTATTGACAAAGCTACTGTGTGGGTTCGTATCCCTCATCTCCCAGTCGAATATTACGACAAACTTATTCTTACTAGAATTGGGAACAAACTGGGCAGGACAATGCGGGTTGATGAGAGTACCGCAGCTAGTTCACGTGTAAAATATGCCCGCCTCAGTGTGGAGATCGATCTGAGCAAACCTCTGATTGCGAAATTTCGCATGAGACGTCGCATCTGGAGAGTAGAATATGAAGGTCTGCATCTGGTGTGCTTTGGCTGTGGCACATATGGCCACCG
The DNA here is from genome assembly GCA_025629845.1 of Erythroxylum squamatum. Taxonomy (NCBI): domain Eukaryota; kingdom Viridiplantae; phylum Streptophyta; class Magnoliopsida; order Malpighiales; family Erythroxylaceae; genus Erythroxylum; species Erythroxylum squamatum. The sequence continues at coordinate 40,448,766 of JAOTBA010000205.1, forward strand.
ACGTGAGCATTGTCTGACAATACCACCACCTGTGGAGGCGGCTGATAATAGTGAGGAACCGCCTGTGGTTCCCGTGGACGTGCCACCCCCCCGGCGGGAGCTCCTATCAGGCCGGAGATCGAGGAACAGTATGGTGCATGGATGTTGGTACAGAAAGTGCGGCGTGGTTGTCCCCGTACTACTGTCCCTGGAGAGCAGCCCACAACTCGAGGTGGGTCAGGCAATGATTTGCGTGGGGCAGAAGCGACTGCGACAATGGGTGGACCCTCCGAAGAGGGAGTGGCTTTAACAGGATCTCGTTTTTACATGTTGGACAACCAGGAACCCGCCCACTTTCCCAGACCAGAGGACGACGACAGCTCATCTCGAGCCCAGGGATTGCTGCCATATAAATCCCGACCAGTTGCAAATGACAGGCAGGGGAACAGGAGACAACAACTGCCCCTCAGCCGTGATGCCCAAGTGGGCCCAATCACCTCTCCCAGCAAGACCAAGGCTGCGATTACGGACCAGGCTCTAGCTATTCCGACCCAGGGCCCTAGTAAGCTGCCTAGGCCCATTCTGATCACGTCGCCGATCCCATGCATGCAACCCATGCAACTGGATCCCCCTCCATCCCCTCCGGCTGCTTCACCTTCGCCTTCTTTCTCGGCTGCTTCCCCCTTGAACCCTGAGGGTATGCCCGAGTTCCCTCGTCACCCACTTGACCCCCCTGATGAACCGGTAGTTGAAGCACGGACTGGTGGCAATTTCCCCTGTGGTGGTGGGATGGAGCTTAGTTTTGTCCCGGACACTCCGTTGAGACCTGCGGATGAGCACCTTGTACTGGAGGTGGATGGACAGCTGGGTGCTGGCCTATGTGAACCCCATGCTCGTTAGCGTGGAACTTTCTTTGCCTTTTTGTTATTATGATTAGTTTTATCTACTGGAATTGCCGTGGTGCTGCTACTTTGGAGTTTCGAGAGGTGTTAACAGACTTAGTTCGTATCCACCAAGTTGATGCGGTGGTTATAGCTGAACCTAAGATCAGTAGGGCGCAGGCAGCCCGAGTCACTAGACAATTAGGTTTCTCCCATGTTTTTTGTGTGGACGCCCAAGGTTTTTCTGGAGGTCTGTGGCTCCTATGGAAGGACACAGCTGACACGATTACCGTGGTTGCAAGTGGCAGTGGTTTTATTCATGCCCAGATTTCTCGTGCGGATGGCAGTATCTGGTTTTGTACTTTTATTTACGTAAATCTAGCGCCTCTCCTCAAGGCTGAGTTGTTTACGCGGCTGGCGGGCTTGGCAGAGACTCTGTCCCATCCTTGGCTTATTATCGGCGATTTCAACGAAATGCTGGGACCTGAGGAGAAAGTGGGTGGTGCGCCTTTTGATTACCGACGTTTTGCAAGGTTTCAGCAATGGGTGAGTGACTGTAAATTGGTGGATCTTGGCTTTTGCGGTCCGAAGTTTACATGGCACGGTCAGGATCACAGTCTTTATGGTCGAGTTTTTGAATGCTTGGATCGGGCCTTTGGTAACCTCGCTTGGTGTGCAGCTTACCCAGCGACCACAGTTAGACATCTCCCCCGCGTTTGATCGGATCACCACCCGTTATTTGTGTCCACAACCTCTTCGCCCAGTCGAGTGGCTGGCGCGCCTCCGTTTCGATTTGAACTCGCTTGGACAACCTATCCTAATTACCCGCGCCTGTTATTGACGCACTGGGATGATTCAGCAGCACTCCCATGCATGCTCTCATGTTGGCGAGATCGTCTCCAGGAGTGGAACAAGGTCGTTTTCGGTAATATTTTTCGACGAAAACGACGGGTTCTTTCCAGACTTGGCGGAGTTCAAAGTGCTCTTATGGTACGTCCTAACAGGTTTCTACACTCCTTGGAAGCGAGGCTCCAAGCTGAGTACAGGCTTATTACTCGCCAGGAAACGCTCCACTGGTTCCAAAAATCAAGGACGGATTGGTTATGTATGGGGGATCGAAACATTAGATTCTTCCATGCCTCTACTGTGGTTCGTCGACGACAGAATCGCATTGAGGCTCTACGGGACGAGTCGGGACAGTGGATGTTTGTGTCTGATGTGATTCAGGCCCAAGTATTGAACTACTTCCAGACCTTATACTCGGAGGAGGTTGAGAACCGTCCCCAATTCTCTATTCAGGGGGGCTTTCCGGGAGTCTCGTCGCAGATTTGGCAGGCCATGACTATGCCAGTTACCGAGCAAGATATCGCTCGTGCCCTCTTTCAAATGGGGGCGCATAAAGCACCTGGTCCGGATGACTTTCAAGCCCACTTCTTCCAATCACAGTGGCGCTTGGTGCAACCTAACATTGTTACATTGGTCCTTAGCATTTTTGATGACCCTACTCTTGTCCAGGGTATTAATGAGACGTATCTTACCTTAATTCCGAAAGTTGAACATCTAGAACTGGTCACTCATTTTCGACCGATTGGGTTGTGCAATGTCAGTTATAAGATAATAGCGAAATTGATTGTTCAGCGTCTTCAGGTTGTACTTCCCAAGCTCATCAGCCCTTATCAAAGTAGTTTTGTTCTAGGGCGACAAATATTTGACAACATTGTAGTGACGCAAGAGATTATACATTCCTTCCGCCGTATAAGGAGTAAGAAGGGCTTTATGGCCATTAAGCTTGATTTAGAAAAGGCTTATGATCGTCTGAGTTGGTCTTTTATAAATGACACCTTAGCTGCTGCGGGAGCCCCTGCTCCGATGGTGAATTTAATTATGAGCCGTGTTACTACTGTTCAACTGCAGATCCTTTGGAATGGTCGGCCGTCCCCAGCGTTTCCTCCCTCTAGGGGACTCCGCCAAGGGGATCCCCTGTCCCCCTATTTATTTGTATTATGCCTAGAAAGATTGTCCCATCTCATTGAGGCTCGGGTGGGCAAGGGGCAATGGAGGCCATTTCGGATTGGCCGAACTGGCCCGGTATTGTCCCATCTCTGTTTTGCTGATGACATGATCCTATTTGCAGAGGCTTCTGAGCGTCAGATGAGGGTCATTCTGGGATGTTTGTCTCTATTCTGTGATGCCTCGGGTCAACACATAAACCCGCATAAGACGAAAATGTATTTTTCTCCCAATGTTCCCTCAATGGTTTGTGGTAGTATTGCTCGGCTTTCGGGGTTCGCTCAGACTCTGGACCTCGGGAGGTATTTGGAGGCTCTCCTACTACATCGTCGGGTGACCAAGTTGACATACGCCCATATTCTGCAGTCCATGCAATCTCGCCTGTCAGGGTGGCGAGCTGATGGTTTATCTATGGCCGGAAGAGTGACTCTATGTCAATCAGTTTTGGGAGCTCTTCCATTGTACACGATGCAAACTGCTAAATTGCCTCAAGGATTACTTTGTCAGATGGATAGCTGCTGTAACCGGTTTATATGGGGTGATATGCTGGAGCGGCAACGTATGCATCTTATTTTATGGCGACAGGTATGCAGCCCGAAACGTTATGGGGGACTTGGCCTGAAAAATTTGGGGGCCATGAATATTGCTTTTCAAATGAAACTTGGTTGGTCCATTCTCACGGAGCCCCGTAAGTTCTGTAATCAAGTGCTATGTGCCAAGTATAAACTTGATCCGACCCTTCCCACCGGGTTGAATGCTAAACCTGACGCTTCCCCCCTTTGGCGTAGCATCTGTGTTGCTTTCCCCTTGGTCATGGCTGGCGCTAAATGGTCGGTGGGAAATGATCGAACGATTCGTTTTTGGCTTGATAGCTGGGTGCCAGGGGTTAGTGGAACTCTTTTTTCTCATTCGCTTACGTTAGTCCCAGAGGACCATTTAGATCAACACGTTTGTGATTATGTTGATGCTCGGGGGGACTGGGCTTGGGAGCTGTTTCGGGGCTATTTACCGCAGCTGATCCTCCTTCACATTGTCGCCGTTTTCCCGCCTTGGATCATACACGAGGCCGATCATTTGTATTGGGCACCAGTAGCTAATGGTCAGTTCACCACTCGCTCAATTTACTTTCTTATTCGACAACATCTGTGGTCGCACCAGAATCCCCTTTGGCAAGTAATCTGGTCTTGGTCTGGCCCGAAACGAGTTCAAACGCACCTGTGGTTGGTAGCCCATGGCCGACTTATGACTAATGGCAGGCGGTTCCAGCTCTCCTTAACTGACTCCCCCGCTTGTCCGGACTGCCCGTATCATGAGGAATCTGTCTCTCATGTCTTTCGGGACTGTTGGAGAGCGCGCACAGTTTGAAATCACCTCGTGCACGGCCGGGACCGACATGACTTCTATTGCATTGATTTCACGACCTGGTTAATACAGAATTTAGCCTCGGCCCCCGGGTCCTCGACTACTCGCCCTTGGCATTTGGTTTTTGGCGTAGTGCTATGGAAATTATGGGCATGGCGGAATGAACGCTGTTTTAACACTTCCTCGCCCAAAACTCACCATATTGGTGAAATTCATGCTTTTGTACATGAGGCCTTGTTGGCCAAACAACTCCAGAGAGATGTTTTGCCACCAACTGCCATGCGGCGTCGGGTTCTCGATATTTGCTGGTTGAAACCTTGTGATGGTTGGGTCAACTTATGCACCGATGGCTCCTCGAAGGGGAATCCTAGATTGGCGACGGCGGGCGGATTAATTCGGGATACTGGTGGTCGTTGGCTCGTTGGGTTTGGCGCAAATTTGGGTTTCTGTTCGTCCTGGCAGGCGGAGCTCTGGGCAGTTTTTCATGGATTGACGCTTGCGTGGTTGCATGGGTATTCTCAGGTTGAACTCATTGTTGATTCGGCCATGGTAGTGGCCAGTATCACTAGTGATCAACATACGGTGGTGCCTCCACTGGTGGTGGCCATTAAGGAGTTGTTATCTCGGCAGTGGGAAGTCCGCGTCCGACTTGTGTTTCGAGAAGGCAATCGTTGTGCGGATTAGTTAGCCGACTATAGTCATAGGCTATCTATCGGAGTACACTGGTTTGACGAGGTTGTTGAGGGTCTAGCTTCGCTTCTGTTTGCAGATGCTGTTGGGGTTACTTTACCCTGTGTCGCTGTTCTGTAATTTTTGGGTGTAAATCCCGTTCTTTTACCAAAAAAAAAGAACTTACGCATTTTAATAAAAAATAAGGACATTTTAATGATTTTTTAAATATATAAAAGTTTTAATAAAAATGACAATCTAAGTAAATATTAATATCTTATACCCTTTTTAATATAATATGTTTTATTTATAAATAATGTGTGCCATTTTATATTGACATGGTAGGCTGATGTGTGTCTCATTTTATTTTTAAATAAGTATTGTAATTATATAATGTTTTCACTCATGTTAACAAGTATTCTCTACTGAATTTTTTTGAAAACTAATAGAATTTAAATAAGAGTATAAACTATAAAGACTTGATTAATTATATTAATAATATAATTAATAGTATTATTAATATAATAAATTAATTCATTTATTATAAATTAATTAATTTTCAATTAAAAATTTTCAATTAAATTTTAAACTTTTTATATATAAAAATATTTTTCTTTTAAATATATTTTAAAAATTTAAAAATTATTTAAATTTTAGCCGATTAACAAAAATGAACGAAACTTTCAAAACTTAATTCTCATATTAACTTTTAGTTTTTGATAGTATTGGATAAAAGGTAAAATTTAAACGAATCTAATATTTCAGAGATTTCATAAATAAAAAAACCGTTAACCGTTTGAGGTTATTGTGAAAAACCCTAATGACTCGAAGGACTCTTGAACAAACAAAATTCAGTATCTAAACCTCTGCAACAAAAGACCCTTTTTGACAGAGTCCATTTGCCTCCTTTCATCTCCATATCATCATTTTCTCCCCACACGCCAACATGCAGTCCACTTTCATCTCCCCACGCGCCACCCCTGTCAACCCCCTCAACTTCTCCCAGACTAAACCTCTAATCCCTGGCCGCCCTGCCTTCATACGGGTGACTGCTCAGTCGCAGCCAGCTGTAACTACAGATGCGCCTTCATCAGCAGCCACCGTCGTTAGCAACAAACTCAACAAGTACAGTTCTCGCATCACGGAGCCCAAGTCCCAAGGTGGGTCTCAGGCCGTTCTCTATGGAGTGGGACTGTCAGAGGAGGACTTGAGTAAGCCCCAAATAGGTATATCCTCAATCTGGTATGAAGGGAACACCTGCAACATGCATCTACTTAGTCTATCAGAGGCTGTTAAACAAGGGGTACAAGAGGCTGGGATGGTTGGCTTCAGGTTCAATACTGTCGGTGTTAGTGACGCTATTTCAATGGGGACTAGAGGCATGTGTTATAGCTTGCAAAGTAGAGACTTGATTGCTGACAGTATTGAGACCGTCATGAGTGCTCAGTGGTATGATGGCAATATCTCCATTCCCGGCTGCGATAAGAATGTAAGTTGATTGTTTTTGTTTTCATCTTCAAGTGGGTATTTCTTGAGATGATTATGTTAAATGTTAAATGATTTTCTGGGTTGATAGTTTCCAGTGAAATGCAATTGATTGTACGTGATTATAGTCATATTCCTTTTCACTGGAGAAGCCGCGAGCTCTTTTCTTCAGTTTTGGGACAATGGGCATTGGGTTATGATCATGTATTTTTTCTTTTTTCTTTTTAATACAGTAACGCCTGCTATATTATTTACTTATTTCAAATTTTGTAGATGCCAGGTACCCTTATGGCGATGGGGAGGCTCAACAGGCCTAGTATTATGGTCTATGGTGGAACTATAAAGGTTCTGGAAATGAATCTCTGCTTGTCACTCTTTCTTTATAACTCAAGAGCTAATGTTGTAGCTTTATACTACTTCTATGTGTAGCTGTATAGCCTTGGAAAAATGTTTGCTTCATGTTTCTAATTCAAGCTGCTGGATTTGCTGATGTATTGTTGTACTTTTTAATTTTGCAGCCTGGTCATCTTAATGGCCATACGTATGATATAATATCTGCTTTTCAGGTATGCAATAATGCAAATGAATTATATGCTATTCGTGCATAAATTTTACTGGATGTTTTGTACATGAAAATTGTTTTGCAGTTTCAAAGTTTATTTTCTCACTTGTTAGTCTACTTTATTGATGATTGTGAGGTTCTTGTGGCATAAAAATCAAGAAGTTAACAGACTCTTATTCTCCCGCTTAGTTGCTTAATATTTATATCTGTTCATTCTACTTCCTCATATTTTGGAAGGAAGAGTATTGAAGTTAGAAGATGATATTAAATTCTTTGTCATATGTTTATTTCGATCTGTAGCTGTGGTTTATTCATAAGCCGTCAATGTCTGCTTGTCATAAATTTAAACCAACGACAACAATGGTTTGTCATGCCGGAGTGAATTTGTATGTTTGGGATACCTAGTTTCTTCTTTTCTGTCAACTCCATTGCAGGTTTATGGAGAATATGTAAGTGGATCTATAACTGATGAACAACGAAAAACTGTAGTCCGTAATTCATGCCCTGGAGCGGGTGCTTGTGGTGGAATGTATACTGCTAACACGATGGCCTCTGCTATTGAAGCCATGGGAATGTCTCTTCCTTACAGGTAAGAATCTCTGCTTGCCCAATTTTGCTGTGAAGAAAAAGAAAAAGAATTCTGAGCTTTTTTTATTTTTTTTGCACAGCTCATCAATACCTGCTGAAAACCAACTGAAGTTGGACGAGTGCCGTTTGGCTGGAAAGTATCTTTTAGAATTGTTGAAGATGGACTTAAAACCACGAGATATTATCACTCGTAAGTCACTTCATAATGCAATGGTTCTTGTGATGGCACTAGGTGGTTCTACCAATGCTGTGTTACACTTGATTGCAATTGCAAGGTAAGGCAAACTTGTCTGCCAATTTTGTTGGCATTGTCATGTTAAATAACTCGCAAGAAGTTTACAGGTCTGTTGGACTGGAGTTAACATTAGATGATTTCCAGAAGGTTAGTGATGAGGTTCCATTACTCGCAGATTTAAAGCCTAGTGGCAAGTACGTCATGGAAGATGTGCACAAGGTATGTCTTCTGGAGTTTTTCTTTTTCTAGTTCATTACGGGAATTGATATTGCTACTTGATGTATACATAACTCTATGTAACACTTGCTATAATTTTTTTTTCTTGTTTTTTTTTGTTGTGTCATACTTTGTTTTCTCTTTAACAGATCGGGGGCACACCTGCAGTCCTTCGTTATCTTTTGGAGCTTGGTTTCTTAGATGGGGATTGTTTGACTAGTAAGTGATGGGGATTGCATGATTACCAATTTTCAACTTCCAGACTCTTATGTTATGCTAATGTGGAATTGTGGATCTTCTTTCTAGTCACTGGGAAGACATTGGCAGAGAATCTGAAAATTTGCTCACCTTTAACTGATGGTCAGGTGAGATTATCTTTTTCATCATGAACATACTTGCTATTGTAGAGGCAATGTGATTGGTGAAAATAATTACGACTCCTTGCTTTTATTACCAGGATATAATAAGGTCAGTGGAAAATCCCATCAAGTCAACAGGTCACATCCAAATATTACGCGGAAATCTGGCACCGGAGGGTTCCGTAGCAAAAATTACTGGAAAAGAAGGGCTATATTTTGCTGGTGCCATTTTCTGTCACTTTATCTTCATTCTATTTAATAATGTTATATAGTGCAAAGTTTTATTAGTTGTAAATTAGAACGCTCTACAATATGGTGAACCAAGCAGTGTTTCTCCAGGGCCTGCACTTGTCTTTGAGGGAGAGGAATCTATGATTGCAGCTATCTCAGAAAATCCAATGGATTTTAAGGTAAGCATTTGGGTTGTCATTGTTGGATGCTCACTGCCCTCACCCCCTCCCTCCCATTTCTTTTCTGTTGCAATTCATCAGTTCTATCCATTGTCTTTTCGCTATTGTATGTAATGATTATGAAGCAACATGACTTTGTCTCTAGAAGATGTGGGTTAAAAACTTCAAAGCTTTTGCATTAACCTTACTTACAGATGTATGCATTTTGATGCAGCATACTAACTGTTAGAACTAGAGCGGCAGAGTTAAAGAAAGAACAACTAGAAAGTGAAAAAATGAGAGTGTAACGAACAGAAACTAGAGTGTAGAGGAACTTGGAAAGCAAAGTTGTCTGTTCAATATGCTAAAACTTCAGACTGAATATAAGAATTGCTAAATAAGTGTTCATAGGAGAAAGAAACTTTAACACAGAAGAACCTAAAGTCTGACTAGGAACAATAATTTAGCAGAAATGTAGACTTACTTATTTCTTAATAGCAAATTAAATTTTAACTTACCATCCCTTTCTAGAGACATTACATCTTACTCCCCATCCCCCAAAGGTGAGCTTGGATTTGGATCTCTCCATGTGACCTAAGTAGACATTTTAATCCTTGTCAATAAGAAACATTGTAGGGTTTAGCTTCAAATTGACTGCTGCTTTGCAACATTACTTGGTCACAACGACACATTTTCAAAAATCATATGTTTTATCCATTCTTGATCAAGATCTGTACCTAGAACTGTAAGGTCTTTTGAAATAATTGTTGACTTACACAACCGTAGCACCTCTTGCTAGTCATGTCTGTGAAGTCTGTATTTTTGCAATTTTGGTCCATTCACCTATAAATTCCCATGTTCAACTCATTGCAAAACTCCCATTCATTTTTCTGATCTAGTGTTTAATTTTGCTTGTCTATAATGTTTCAGGGTAAAGTGGTGGTTATTAGAGCAGAGGGGCCAAAGGGAGGTCCAGGCATGCCTGAAATGTTAACACCAACAAGTGCAATCATGGGAGCTGGTCTTGGAAAGGTAAAATACGTAGGAACTCAACTTCATTGCCATGATTACTGATCTGCCTTAGTTAGGACTTTGCCTTTGAATCTGAGGATTGTATGGTTTTAAAAGTGGGCAGATTACAGACAAATGAGAAATTGTTCATAGTTATAACAAAGACAGTGAAGCTTTATTTTGGAAAATAAAGAGGAGAATGGGCGAGGTGATGTTTGTAGACAGGATTTTTCCAATGTCTCTGTTGCATGAAATATTGTAATCGGTGATTGCTGCTTATTAGGTTCTTCAATGTTCTATTCTATTGTTGAAAGATAAACATTCTTGCCTTCTGGATATGACAATTTCTATTGGTTATTCCTGTTGGATACTGTAGGATTGCGCTCTGTTAACAGATGGTAGATTTTCTGGGGGTTCACACGGATTTGTTGTTGGACATGTCTGTCCTGAAGCACAGGTGCAACTCTGTATATCTCTCTCTCTCTAACAATTGAGTTCTATAATAGGGCTGATAAAAGCTGATTTGTCTTCTACATGAAATTGTAAATTTGCAATATAATCTCTGGCATGAATTTTCTAGCAACTACGTGGAAGATGAATGGTTTACTGTTTTTTTTTTGGTAATGAAAAATGTTTGTGGCGAAAACACTTACCCCATGTACTGATGCAATACAGCTGCTCAAATGCTTTTCAGGAAGGTGGTCCAATAGGGCTGGTTAGAAACGGAGATGTCATAAAAATTGATGTGCGTGAGAGGAGAATAGATGTTGAGCTAACAGAAGCGGAAATGGAAGAACGAAGAAAGAACTGGAGTCCACCTCCATTTAAGGCTGATCGAGGAGTTCTGTACAAAGTGAGGGAAATTCTACGCTCGTCCTCCACCCCGTGTGGCAGTCAATAACTCTAATTGCCAAAGTAACAAACATTGTGTTTTTGTTTTGTGCAGTACATAAAGAGCGTGCAATCAGCTTCCCGGGGATGTGTGACTGATGAGTAGCGAAGCAGAAGTGAAGGGTAGTGTTGAGTAGCGAAGCAGAAGAGTAGGATCTTTTTTTGAGTTATTATTCTGGTTTAGGATTTTTTTTTTTTTTAATCTTTGTGATATTCTGAATTTTGTGTGGTCGTCGGTTGATTTTCGCAATGTTGTAGTAAGTGGGCTTTGATCGTAACAACTTACTTATGGCCAATAACCATGTAGAACGGTGCGTTTGAGTTCCATTTTATATATCAAAGAATCAAATTCTCCATTTAACGTTTTTTTATTCTTCAAAAACTAAACCGCTTCTTCTTCTTCGTCATCATCACTTTGGTCGAAATTTTGCAATTAAGCAGGGTCTGGAGAGGTCTGATAGTACGCAGTTTTATCTTTATATAATAGAGAGGTTATTTTTGGTAGGCTTACATCCAAGTGAGACAAGATAATAATTAAAGTTAAAAACCAATTCAAACAAATTTACCTTTACTTTAGTGTTTTAAATTAATATAATAATTGGTATTTCTTTCGATTTGGTTAATGGGTTTTGACCATGCTAAATCCTTTTATGTTGAACTTCACCTTATAACTAATAATTAAAAAATTATACATATTTGGTCGGTTTAATCCTAAAAGTTTTAAATTATAAAATATTTTAATTTAGATTTTTAACTTTTCAGTTTGATTTATTTTAGTAATTCTTGTTATTAAAAACCGATCAATTTATTAATTAATCAATCAATTTTTATAAATTACTAAGTTTTTATAAGCTAAAATAATAAATATTCATTTAACAATTTCTTTTTTAATTATACTTCAAATTTTTCGATAAATAAGGATAATCTTTTTCAAATTCTTTAATTTTATTTAATTTTTAGTATGTTTTATAACGATCTAATGCTGGCTGAATATTTTAAGTTATTGTAGAATGCAAAATGTTAACAATAATAATGAAGTTAACATTTTGATCTATATTTTAATTTCTTTAAAATTAATTGCTTAATTGAATATTTTAAAAAAATGAATACTTAAATTCTGAATTTTTTTATATCAATCATATTCTCACAATTACAAAATAATCTAGGAACTACATTTTAATGAAAGCGAGTTTTACTAAAAATTGTTGAAGATATAAATTAAACAAATCAAACTGTTTTAAAATTAAAGGGTTGATGGGTTAAAAGGGCTATTCCACGTAAGACTGCTATTTGGTAATTCTAATCTAAAAGGGTGTATGATGTATCCTCTTTTGCGCGTTATGGATCACATAGTGATTGTAACCCAAATAATTTTGGGGCAGTTTAAAACAAGAACCAGACCCAATAACCCGACCCATGACATTTCTGAATAGGGTTGCTGCAGGATGAGATATTGTTGATTAGATGACTTGCACAGACGCTTCGCTTCCGATCCTTTGCGATTCAAAACTTCAGATTGTAGATTATAAAACTCTATCAGGTAATCCTTATTTCTTTGTTCAACTTCCTTTTACAGTATTTGGTTGCTTTGTTTTCCTTTTTTTTCAAGTTATTTTTTTCTGTGGTTATTCCTGTTTTTTTTTTCTTTGAATCTTGATTTTTCTTTTTTATTTTACAATTCCTTAGAATGTTTTGAATTTTAGCTTCCGTTTTTTTTGAGAAACATTTAGGCAGATGATTCGTTTCTCTGGATATTTATTTATTTATTTGATTCTTGTTTAGATTCAACTAAATTTTTGTTCTCACGGAGATTCAAATATGTTGTGCCCGTATTTCCATATGTATTGCGGTTAAGTTTTCGTTGCAGGTTCAAAGGAAAAGGTGCCGATATCTTGAATCTTATTTTGGTTAATAACTTAATTTTATTTTATTTTGGTTTGTTGAGAAAATTCTTTTATGCTCAAGTGTTTTGCAATTTGCAAATGAATCACTTTTGTTTGGAGCTTTCGTCTAATATTTGGATTGTTAAAGCGCAATGGTTACGCTTCTGTTACCTATTAAAATATTCTTTCAGCTATCAAATGAAATTACTATTTTATACAGCCCTTATTAATCTAAGGCAATTAAGTTCATACCTGTAACCTGACCTTGTTCTTTTTTTTTTCTTTTAATTTGATGTTTTTGGATGATGCAGAGCATGGAGGAGATGGACATTGATCAACTAGTTGATGTACCCGATACTCCTGATAGGTTAAATCCTCGACATCTGAACTGCTTGAAACTTGGGAAATCAAGTAATTCATCATTAGCAGGCCAGTTGGCGAACTCTCAGTCTGTGACTGATGGATGTTCAGATCAGACAAGAACCAAAAGTAGGATGTTCTTCAGAGATGGGAGGAAAAACCATATCCCTCCTCAAAGAAGTCCAGTCACTGTGGACAAAATTGAGCATTTTAATAAACCTATCACTGTTGAACCATCCAGGAGTTCAAATGCAGATAAGGATACTCCAGTTTCTAAAAGCGCAGTTAACCCCAAACCAGATGCTAGGCAATCTTTGGTACCAAAATTCATGCATCAGTGTTCCTTCTGAATCAACGGTACCCATAGAAGACAATAATATTATAGATTTGACTGAGCAGAGTAAGCGGTGTTGTAAATCTGATATTTGTTTTCAGCAAGGTGCATCAAAAGATATCTGGACACAAGGGATAAGAGAAGCTCAAGTATCATCTGATACTAGCTCATCTCTTAGATCTTCCACTATTCCTTCTACTTTTTCACAGCCTTCCATTAAGGGTAAAGAAAAAGTGGGTTTGAATACATCGACTTCTGGTTTAGCTAGAAATCATGGAAAGGGGATTGATGTCTCTGGTAGTTCTCAATGCCAGAGTGCACATCAGAACAGTTCAATTTATGCCTCTACCTCATCAAGAGTTACTGGACAAAAAAGATTAGTACGAAATGGATG